>JAPMOR010070632.1:2142447-2203371 GCA_026543865.1 Argiope aurantia
TCAGTATATTAAAATTTAAAATAAATTAATAAAATTGTAGTTAGAAATTGTGCACCAAAAATTAATAAGAGGTTCACAACTGTTAACTCTTTTCAGAAAGTTTAATTTTCAGTTCAAATTAGGTTTTATATATTTCATATATTTGAAACATTTAATTTCACTTAAATCATAAATAGCCTATTACACAGAAACATAGAATCTACTTTGGAGAGGAAGTAAATAGCATTCAGTATTTAATACAAAATGTCACAGTAGTTCTGGGTAATTCTTAGCTCCCAGCAGTAGAGAATTTTCAAAGTATTTTTTTTAATTTCTTATTTCAATCACAAATCAATAAATTGTTTGTTATAATAAAGAAATTGAAGCTTTATTTGACAAGATTAAAAAGAAATTTGAAACAAGAAAGCGCTTATAAATCATTCAGACTTCTGTTATATCCATATATATATAATTTATTTTTCTCAATTATGTTTAATACGAATTCATATTAATAGACTAAATGCAGTTTTTGTATTTTAAACATTTGCCATTCTATATCACATCCCATGCCCTTTAAAATATTTCAATATCCATGAAGCCATCGTTTTTATAGTGAATGTGAGATGCATTATATGAACAAAGGTTTCCTGAACTTTCGGATTTCTCATTTTTAGATTTTGACTGGAATTTTTATAAGTTTCTATCGATATCTGGCATCAAAATTAGTTAGTAAAACATGCACTTTCTTTCACTCATGAGCAGTTAAAACATATTAGGTAAAAATTCATATTTTATATATTTCTTTAATAAATCTTTGTCGTACATTCTGATAATTCCCCATTCTTTAGTAGAAATTATTTAGAAGAACTATTAGTAGCAGAAAATGTATTATTTAGCAGAGCTAGTAGTAGTAGAAAACGTATTACTTAGTAGAACTGGTAGTAGAAATAAAAAGCATTATTTATTAGAGCTAGTAGTAGTAGAAAAGATTTTATTTAATAGAGATAGTAGTAGTAGAAAACATATTACTTAAAAGAGATAGTAGTAGTAGAAAACGTATTATTTAATAAAGCTAGTAGTAGTAGAAAACATATTATTTAGTAGAATTAGTAGTAATAGAAAACACATTATTTATTAGAGATAGTAGTAATAGTAGTAGAAAACGTATTATTTAGTAGAGCTAGTAGTATAACATATATATTTAGTATGACTAGTAGTAGTAGAAAAGGCATTATTTATTATAACGGTATTTTGCAAAGAGTTCGTGGAAAAATTTCATTTTTTTTAAATTTAAATCTTTCTGAACGTACGCGCTATAATAACAAAAGAGTCATAAAACATTGACCAAAACCAGAGTACATATATTACATGTTCGCAGTTCAAAGATAGTTAACTCAACCTTTCTGGATATATTTGAAACAATGAATAATTCTAAAAGTGTACGGATAGCTTTGGCCTTATAGTGTACATATAAAATGTACCAGCGAGCATGGTTTCTAAATGCTCGGTGACAAATAAAAAAAAGAATTCTCAGTATTATTTTGAAACCTGATTATTTCGCATTGCGAAAAAAAAATTGAGTGAATATTTCTATGATTTATATTTTCCTTGTGACGCGATAATCATCTCTAATGAATTACCAAAATCAGCAAATACATAATTTTTTAAAATTTTGATTTTCAACAAAATAAAACTATTAACTATTTACTACCACTGATAAATCACCTCAAATTTTATACAAAAACAAATAATTTTTTATGCAGTGAATTTTAGTGAACTATTAAAAAAGAATGGTATGTTATGTCTGTTGAATTTTAATAACCTACCTTTAATTTAAATGCAATTCAATTGGTGCAAAATATAGTTTATTTTTTCACATTCTCATTCTAACATCATTCGGGAATATTTTTATTACCAATCCTCCCCTATTAAAATTTAAATAGAAATAGAAATAATATTTTAATAAAAAGAAAGTTAAAGCTTTTACTCTTGCAATTACACAATGTCCTTATATTTATTTTTAAAAGTAATTTAACAATTATTAATCTTCTGAAATTTTAATACTATCAATGAATTAGTCGGATTGCAAATCGAAAAACATCGCAATTTTTATTTTAAAAATGATTTTTTTTTGGTTCATTAAATGAAGAAAATTTTGAAGATTTAATTGGAAATAAGTACAGATCATTTCATAAAATTCACCAATGAAGTATGAAAAATAAATTTAATTTTTTTACAATAACTGGGAATATTTGAAGGTCAAAGCATTTAACAGGAAATTAGTTTCACAAATCTTTTTTGAAACAGGTGCGGTCATTACAATGAATTTCGGTGCTGTATTACAATGAATTTGAAGTTAATTAGAATGAAGTTACAGAAGAAAAAATTACGCTTCTAAAAAACTTAATTCTTTTTTTTTCTTAGAATATCTTACTTTAATTGATATTTTCCAAGTTTAATAAATAACCAGAACTGCTTTAAAAAACTGACCCCCCCCCCAAATTGTTATTCTAATTAAATATAATGATTGCATCAAAATTCCTTATAAATATTTTCAAAGCATCTTATAAGTAAAAAAGATTAAATGTGCTCTGGAAGGTTGACAATAATTTCCCAGTTTTACCTTTAATTGTCCCATTTATTCTTTTTCAAAAAATAATTAAGCTAAATGAATGTCCACTTGAAAAAAGATGGAGACACAATTAATTGTTCCATAATTTTTTGATCTTGCATTCCCGATATAAAAGTTACATTTTTTTTTTTTTTTTTTGCCATTTTCTTAACTGATTTTTAGACTTTTTGCTAAAGTTTAATATCTCAGCATTAAAGTTTCATATCTTCTTTTTTTTTATAGTAGTTCTGAGAAAGTGAAATAATGACAGGAATCGATACTCAAATATATATAACGATTTTCCGACTTCATTATGGAATACAAATCTCCTTACTATAGATAGATTTTTGGTCAAGTTTCTATTGCTTTTAAATACAAAAATTATGTGTTTTCCAGATATAAATTATTATAGAAAGCGATCTTTTATTCCTACCACAATAGAGAAATCAAGTAAATGATAATGATGTTTTCGCTGGATTTTGAAATAAAGATGGTACATTAATACTTGGACAATGATTAAAGATTTAAATTCAACAATGACTCGATAATTTAGCAATAATTTTGCAAGGCACGTTTATTTCGAGATATTGCAGCTTCAAAACCCTATAGGGGCATTGCGAACAAGGAGAATCATTTTTTACGTTATACTTTCCTCTTCAAATGCTGAGTAGTATGTTTACTTTGTAATCCGAGACTTTTGTGAAATCGCCTTCAGTTTCTATGTAAAAGAGTTGATCTTTATGTCTAAATGAAATGTAGGTATGTTTATTTACAAAATGCCCTTCTCTTTTGACGGCAGCAATAATTTGATACTTCATAGATAAAAATTTCATAAACATTTTAATCGAGCGATTTCCACAATAGATATAGCAAACCCTTTCGTTTCCCATGGCCAGTTAATGATTGGAGGGAGGGGGCATTTTATATGAAAACAGGATATCCTGCACTATTGTTACTATATTTCGGAATGCAGAACAATACACCAGAATGATCACCCAGATTTTTGTAATATCATTGAAAAATTATATTTTTTGTTGGTGTAATCTAACTTCAGGAGCAACATAATGTGCCATTTGTAAGTCAAAATTTTACCATTTACTATTAAAAGCGACAATTACTAAATTTACAATGATTGACCAGGAGCGGGATATGATTAAAAACAAATTTCATTATCTCCTTCTTCCACAGAGGTTGCATCTGATTTTGATGAATACGTAGAACAGCCGTGGATAATTACCTCAGAGAATGACATTGACACTTGTACAACAGGATACATTTCAAGACTCTACGAATATATTATTTTAGTTGTGATTAATTTTATATTTAATTGCTCTAAGTATATAATGCTTCTCCCTGTTTCAATTATCCTGTCCTTTTGGCAGGAGGGATACATTATTTAAATTTTTAGCAAATTATTAAAATTACGCACATTTTTTACACATTAATTAAATTTTTAGCTATGCAGTAAATAAGTATTATACATGAAAAATAAAACTTTCTGTGAAAGAAGTTGAATAATAAAATATGTGTTAAACTCAAGTACATATAAAGAAATATCATTACATTTTTCCTGATGATTTGCTAAAGCAAATTCTTTGCTCAGATTGCAATCAAAGTCGTCTTTCAAATATTTCTTTATTGATTCTAATTGCAATTTTATATTTATAATATTCATCATCAAGTAAGTTTTCTAGTTGTTTTTAAATGTCTCACAGAAATTAAAAATATCCTGCATTAAAGGATTTCAAAATAATTATTTTTCTTATTTCTTCAATAAATGATATTTAAATTTATTCTTGAGACAAAATAAAATGTATGGGGGGAAATAATATACAATAAATACATCCAAAATTCATTAAACTTTAGAGAATGCAAAATTATATGCTTCTTAAAAATGCATGGCAAAAGCGAGTAAGATACTTTGTTAAATATACTCCGATATCATAAATATGAATTTGCTGTGCATTTTCAATACATCATTTTCTCATGTTTAGTGGATATAAAAATATAATTGTTAGATTACATAAATTACTACTTTAACTGTTCAGTTCAATGTTTATTAATTATTACATTAGCTATTGAATACGTTTGATAAAATATATAAAAAAATCATTAATAACCAATTATACAGCATTTCTTAGGTGAAAAATTATTTAATAAATTTATTTTGCACAACCAATCAGTAAAACGATAAGTGAAGTGATTATATGAGCATTTAACATTTCGTGGTAAAGAGTTAGTTATAAAGTAAAACTTTATTTAGTTGTATTTTTTTTAAATTCTGTATTGAACTAATTATAATAAATTTAGCTTTGGTAAATCATTTCTCGATTCACTAATTAATATAATTTACTTACAATTCTCTATAATTGTGTAAATTTAAATCCTAAGTTTACAGTAAAATATATAAATATGCCAAATGCATCAAAATAAACTGTTCCAATTTATTGTTATATTGTTTAACTGCTTAAAAATAAAATAGAAATTATAGGCTCCCGAAATATGCTCAAGATTTCTTACAGTATTTTTTTTCAACAACTTGTTTTTCAGTTTTATTTTTCAACCATTATTGAAACAGATTTTTTACTTCTTATATTTATGTTGCCATTGTTATTTTACAACCAAAGAATTAAGATTCTAGAAATACGATTTTTATTTTTCAACTTTGCTTTCAACAAACATACTATAAAAAGTAAAATCTGTTTAATATTAAGGAAACACAAATAGCAATTTATTTCTAAATCAGGAAAAACTTTCCATTGCCATAAGAAATAAAGGGGTTTTTTTTAGTAGTAGCAGAAAAACTATTTCAAAAATATTGTTAATTTTTTTTCATAGTGAAATGATTACTTCCGATATTACTTCATTTTGATATAAACAAAATAGTCTTCTCGATTAATCAATGAATATTAGTTAAATGCATTATACTAAGGATTAAATTGCTGATACGTTTCATGTAATTTCTTCAAGAATTAAAATCTTAATTATTAGAAACAATGAAGTACATATTGTTTACAGAAAACCCAAATGTACATTTTTAAGAACATTGATTTTTATTACATCATCTTGACATATTTTTTTTAATTTTTATTTATTCAGTTTCCTATCTAAAAATAGAAGTTTTTATGTCTTTTGAAAAGATCAGTTTATTTACATAATTCGAAATGAAGCAATTTAGCATTGCCATTTTCTTCTACAAAATGGTGTCTAAGCGAAAGCCAGACTTAGCAGAAACCGATTTTGATAAATCAAATATTGCTTCACTAAATCTTTTCCCATTTTTATTTGTTTAGAAGAAGTATTTTCGCTTTTTGAATATGTAAGTACTTCTCGGTTACTTGAATAAACCTCTATATATACTTCATATCTATAAATATGTCAATACTGATTTACAGGGGATGAATTAAAAATAATAAATAACTTAACTACTTTCTTCCTTCTGACTCTATGGCAAAATTTTAAAAGAAAACTGTTTTGAATCTATGAATTTTAAACTTTGTTAACAGAACAATGAAATATGTATATATGTTTATTATTTTATCTTCAGAATCTTTTAATTGTTAAACAATCAAATACATATATTTTTACACATATTGTTACAGATATGTGCGGAATTTCTGATACATTGTATTCAATTTTTCAAAATATTTTGAAAGGAAAAGAATCGTAATGATTCAATATCAATGTAATTTCTTTTCCAAAAAACGTTTGAAATATTCAAATATTTTTCATTTAAAATTCTTCAGATGTATTAAAAAATCTTGTACCTGGTTAAATTTGTTCATCTTTTCTATGTAATAAAAATAATTTAAAGGAATAATAGTGATTTCAACGATAAGTCAGATTGATTGGAAGTAAAGTCCTACTTTCAAAATACTATAAAAAATCACTGGTCAGAATGATTTCAAATGCATATAATTGAAGAAATGTGAAATGGTATTGCATAAGAAAAAAAAGTTCCAGGGTGTATCAATAGAAGGCGCTGTAGGGAGTTTAGCGAAAGTGGTTTGAGTTACAAGTGACATTTAGAATCGAAATACAACAGTTTTGGCATGAATTTGACATTAAAGCAACTATATTATTCAATGTGCTTGATTGTTTCTGTTTTTTGACAGCAAAAAGGTCTTTCAAGTTATTCAACAGACTGTGGTATATCAGCTATGGCAAGGATATACCACACTGAATTTGGAGAATCGGTTTTTAACCGTCCTTAGGCCAAAACCCATATAAAAAGCACGTAATTGATTCAGTTATACAGAGTGATTCATAATGAATGGGACAAAAAGAAAACATTATTGTGAACGTTGTAATTAATATATTTAGAAAATTCAAATTTACCTCAAAACTACATTTATTCAAGTTTCTACAGGTGTTCAATATGTGCCCCTCGGGTGACACGACAAATGTCTACACGGTAATCATGCTCCTGCCACACTCGTGATAGCATACCCCCTGTGATGGAGTTCAACATTGCAGTTATCCGCTGCTTCAGTTCCTCTAAGTCCTCAACAAGTGGAGGCACAAACACCTTGTCTTTAACGAAAACAAGAGAAAAAAACACAGGGCGTTAGATCTGGTGATCTCGGCGGCCAACGAAGACATGTTAAATCCTGTGGCCCAGCACGTCCAATACAGCGATGGGGTAGACGTTCGTTCAGGAACTCACGTACGTTGTTATTCCAATGTGGGGGTACACCATCTTGCTGCAAAATGAAATCAGGAACAGTATCCTCCAGCTGGGGGAGCAACCACTCAGAGACCATGTCTTGGTAAATGTCCCCATTAATCGATTTTTCAGCAAAGAAAAATGGACCAAAAACACAACTGTTTGATAAAGCGCGGAAAACGTGCACCTTGGGAGAATCACGCTGATGTTCAAATGTTACATGGGCATTTTCCCTGTCCCAAAATCGCAAATTATGGCGATTAACTTTGCCACATATGTGGAGCGTGGCTTCATCGGTAAACACCAGTGTGTTCTCGAAACCATTCACGTCGAGCTTTTCTTAAAATTTCACATATAAATTCTTACGCAACGGTTTGTCAGTAGGTTTTAAAGCCTGGACCATCTGATATCTGTACGGCTTGATTTGGAGAAGCTTCTGTAAAACACTCCACGCCGTTGTCTGAGGGACAGCCAGTTCTGCACCTGCACGTCGCGTTAATTTTGAGGGAATCCTTAAAAACGAATCACGAATTCTTTCAACCACTGCGGGTTTTGTTTCTTTTCGTCCTGGGCTTTGGTTCTTGCATGAGCAGCCGGTATCCTGGAACTGCTTCACCCACCTGCTTATGTTATGCCGATGCGGTGGTTCTTTTCAAAATTTCGTGCAAAAATGTCTTTGCACAACATTTACCGAGGATATTTTGGCATATTCGAAAACGCAATATGCTTTCTCCTGCATGGACGACATTTTGTTTAACAGCGGTTCTAGCGGCGAGTTCGTCATTCGATGATTTTTCGCCTGTTTCCAAATAAAACTTGTATAATTGTAGTTGCAGAATAAATTTGTTTCGGCTGAATAAATCCATTACGGCAGTCACACTGCGCTATTCTTTTAGGCCCATTCATTATGAATCACCCGGTACTAAAAATCCCGTTTAAAGCACCTAATTATTTGGCTTTTAACTGCCCTCGGTCCAAAAACCGTATAAAAAGCTCATAATGCTTTGCTTCTTTACTGTCCTTAGGCCGAAACCCGCATAAAAAGCAACAATGGAAACGACTGTTAACTATCGCTAGACTTACGAAAGACCTGTTCAATATATTGACCGCTATTTTTGATGCCATTTTATTATTATTATTATTATTATGAGGCTTCATGATTTTGAGAAAGTTCGTTTGAAATATACAAAGATTGAAAGAAAAATTATTATTTTTAAATTCAAATACAAGATTATTGTAATTCAAATACTACTGTAAAAATGTTATAAAAAAGAATCACTGGTCAGAAAGACTTTAAATTTAAAATGAAGTTGCTTGAAGATTGAGGAAAAGGTAATGACAAAAATGGTGTGACATAAGAAAAAAAGTTCAAAGCCAGACCCAACCATAATTTATCTGACATACGATTAAAAGACAAAAGAAGTTATTTACGCATTTAAATTTTTTGTAGTTATAAAATCTCTCTAAAATCATGTCAATAATATATCATACTATCTTTGTATATAAAAAACAAAAATTTAAAATGACAAAAAGTAAAATTTTAGATAATAAAGTAGAAACAATTCGATTAAAAGTTTTTTGCAGGAAATGTATCTTTATATCAAATTTCCCTTTTATCTAAACAAAAAAAAATTATATTTTTTCCTAATTCCAAAACTTAATCGTTAGAGCATACATTTAACATTATATAAAATTAACTCACTAATTTTATATCTAATTTTATATCTCACTATTTCATTTTAAGCAAAAATAGAACATTATTAAAATTTATTGTGACAGTTATCTTTGAAAAAGCATTGTTATGCAAAACATTCTTTTGGAAACTTTCCAATCATTTAAATCCCTCTTATCAATAGAAAATTTGAAAATTCTCTTTTGACTTCTTATCTATCATATAAATTCTTCGCTTCTTTTACTAACAATAGGGTTAGAATCATTTATGAGGAGGTTTCCTTTAACGTTATAAAAAGTACACTTAAATCATACAAATCAGTCAAAGACATATTTGTTTTTCTTTAGGATTTTCTAAATCATTACAAACAGAATATCACAATAATTTTATTTTATCTTGGTCAAATTCTATGATGATTTTTTAATAATGAGGTCTAGTTTGTGCGCTGTAGTAACAACAATAAAAATGTAAGAATATGAAATGTAATATAATATATACTATTAAAAAAAAGAATACAATATGTAATCTAATAATAGTATGCACCAGATTTCTTTTTTATTTTTGGTAAGGGAGTCTAGAACTCAATGCGATAAATCAAAGTTAGATTCATGTTTGATATAACCATAAATCTAAAAATTTTGAATTAAAAAATACGAGTTTCTGAAGTTGTTTATTATTATGAAAATAAATTTTTAAACTCTATTTATTATTATTTTTTCATTTTACTGAAATATAATTTGGCATGTTGTATAATATAATAATTACTTAACACCAAATTTGCCATGGACAATTTTTAATTGCAATCGACTTATAACTAAAAATGTTTTCAACAATAATTTTTAATTTTTTTTAGAAACATTTTATCATTTTAAAACACTGATACAGATGGAATAATAAGTGAATTCAGATTATTGGAAAAATAATACAAAAATAATTTTCTTGTTTAGTAGAGTTTATACTGGTACTTTAGAACTTTGAGGGTAGAAATAATACTTTTTAATACAATGTAACGGAATATTACTTTGTCAATATATAAAAAATGAAACTTTCAAAAAAATTTTTTATTTAAAGGCAACAATATTAGTGAAGTTATAATGATTAGTCATTTCAATTCATCCAATGCTGAGTGTGAAAGTACAGAAAAACTCTAATGACAAAACTTCTTAAATTTGTTATTTTCAATATGTTTCTAGTCATTAAAAAATTATTTATGTTAATTAAAAAAACTTCAATGACATATGAATGATATAAACAAATGTAACGAATATTTACCCAATAATTCAATTATTTGTATTTCATCTTCCACTCTACTTGGTGCATATAGAGAAATGTAAGCCTCTATTGTCTTCACATGTTAACTATAGATTATACAATTTATTTATGCCATTAATTGGCCTAATATGTTATAGCATATCTAAGAATAAGAATCTGAAGAAAGAGTACTATAGATATAAAATATATTAGAAAATATTATAGTACTCTTAATGTATACTATATATATTAAAGTACTACAATATTTTCTTATTTTACATTATTTAAAAACCGGTTGATTCATTAATTCATGTACAATATATCAATTAACTGTTTGTTCGTCGATATTTACCTTGTTTTCTTGTAATCTTCCAATTTCCTCTTATACGTATTTTACCCTATATTCCTGAGGAAGACAGCAGTTATTTAAGTTGCTGTATAATTGCTCCAAGTCCTATTTAACCAAAAGAAGGTGTCACATTTCCTTTCTGAGTTCTTGAGAAGTGGACATGGTTTATTCTGCCAGAACAAATAGAATGAAAAATACCATTAATGTTTGCATGCTGAATTTAACTCAGAAAAGAAAGAACCTCCCTTCCTTGATCTTTCGAAAAGATTTATATTTACTCATTATTGTTTTAAAACATACATAATCTTTATTAGCAAAAATGCGTTTTAGTAAGATGTAAAATAATGTATTAATGTGTAAGTAAGGATTAGAAGTTAATTAACAACGTAGGAACACTTTTTTAAAGAAATTTAATTTTTTTTACTAGTACTGAAACATTTCTGTATTAACATTGAATAATATGTGATCGCATTTTGGCATTTTTCTTAATGCAAAAATCAACAGTTGAATGAAAATGCCAAATTTCTTGTTTGAAAAACAGATGAAGTTGTACAAGTCAAGTTAGTTGTAAGTTAAAGGTCTCTCCTTATTTCTGAATTTCATAAAAATTTAAAGGAAATATCAGTATAATGTCATCTTTGCCATCTGTGTAGGATCAAAATAATCGTGAAGACTATCTAACCAAAAGAATCATTGGAAAGCATCCTTTCTTTATAACATTTACCATTATTGTAAAACACTCATTACAATCAATTATTACGAGCTTCCAAAATGAACTATTCTAAATTTTATTCTATCATTTTACAGTTTTAATGGGAATTATATTCTTTAATATATAGTATTCTTTGGTCCAGTCAAGAATTTTATATGAAGTATAATACTTTGTTCTGCTTCATTCGTTCCAATAAGAATGTGAAAATAAATCTCATCATATTAATTTTTACAATTTTTCTTATATTTCTACATTATTTGATGAATAATTGATGGATGATAATTATGGATTTATTAATGAAATTTTCATCTTCAGAATAAATGCTCGATATATTCCTTGGCTGAAATCAGTTTTATTTATAAGAAATGAATTTCATTCATAATTATTAAATTCAGAATTTTAATCTTAATTAAATAAAAGAAATTCATAACCGTTTTAAATTCTACTATAATATATTTAACTTAGTGATACATGATTAATGAATAGTATTTTATCGATACATATGCACATAAATGAATAGCTTTTATAAAATTAACGAATGAAAATTTAAATATTTTTAAGATAAAAAAAGAATCATTTTTAATCACATGTTTCAAAATAATATCAAATTACATTATTGTTGCTACGTGCAAGAAAAGAACTCAAATATTCAATGAAAAAGCATAAAATAATATTCATACTTCCTTAAACGTAGCAATGAATGTGATCTTGAAGAATTTATTCTATTGCCTTTACGGCATTTATGTTACTATGTTCAAACTCAGTTATGTAATGTATACCAATAAGTCTTCTTTAAAAACATTTTGAATCTCTATAGTTATCGTGAAAGATATAGATTTGCTTACAACCGGTCCAGAGCTTCGAAACAAGATGACAAAAAAAAGACTGAAGCCTTTCAAATAAAACTGTTGCAGCGAAATCCTGAGAACATTGCATCCATTACCTGAATTCAGTATTACTGTGAGACATAAATAAATATTTGACTGTTTGCGAAAGACATGGAAATAGTCGGAAAATGTCGAGTGAGTGGATGGAATGAATGCAGAATTGTTAAAACTCTTATTCTTTCGAGTGGTATTTTCCTTCTCTCCACTTCTGTTGATTGAAGACATTTATGGATGGATAAATTGAGGAATCCCAACTATGTAGATCGTTGAATAAACTTTCAGAATTAAAATAGTTTCTTTTGTGAAAATTATAAGATCGAATGAAGATGTTTGTTTTGTAGAAATGATATGAAAGTAATTTGCCTTTAAAAAAAATTCTTCAAATAATTAAATGGAAATTTTAAAAAAATCAATCTCTACAAATAATAAAAATGTGTGTGTGTGTGTGCGTGTAAAAGAGTTGGCACTGATTAATATTACTCCTCTTAGTAAAATTAATATTGATTGTTCATGATACAAATGAAAAAGGCATTTAGTTTTGAATTTTATACTCAAGAATGTCGGATTGAATGCTTAATACAATTAGTTAATCACTCGGATTTAGAAATATTTAGTAGTCGGGCATTTAAATATTAGAATTTAATATTATATTAACATTTAATATCTAAATTTAAAATATTTAAGATTAGTATTTAAAAATTTATAGACAAATATTGAATCTATATATAATAAATGTTATCAATAATTCAGTACCTAAAATAATATTTTATGTAGCATCTTTTAGGGAAAAACTTAATCACATTCATAGTGAAATATTTATTCATTTTACTGAAAACGTATCTTATTTATTATTAAAATAAACCAAACTCTTACATCTAACTTCAATGAATGTAATCAAAAGAACAAAAAGAAGTTTTTATACAGATCAAAGAAACTTCTGGAAGTTCCTGTGAATAAAGTTTTTAAGAAAAGCAATATTGCTCACTTTTGTAGAAGGATTCAAACATATTTTCGATAATTATTTGAAATAACTTAATTCAAATTTAATTAAAAACATTGCTTGAGTGTTTTTAAGGAATTAAACGAAACTAATTAAAAAGAAAATAAACTAATCAATTCAATGAAACTTTAAATCTTACTACATAGAAGACAAAAATATATGAATTTCATTTAAAATATCAATATTATATACATACTATTTGAAACAATGCTTGCTTCAAATGAATTAAGCAAAAGATGTTCCGAACACTTCTTATGGATCAAATTATGTTATAATCCTATGAAATCTGATAAAATGGTACTAAAAAATGAAAAAAAAATTACAAAGACTTTTTATCGTAAATAGGAAACTTCTGTCTTTTCTTCTTCTTTTTTTCGGAATTATAATTCTAATGATTTACGGTGGCAAAGCTTAATCTGAATTAGATTTCTTACATATAAATTAGTTTTGCTAAACACTGATTAAAATCACTTTGACGTCTTCTGATCCAACATTCTTTGAAAACAAGGTGTCTACCTGATGGTTTAAAAAAAATACGAAATTTATTTAAAGACGGGTACCACCAGATGTTGCAAACCAAAAGTATTAAATAAATATTTTTGTTCTTCCAACAAATATTAAAAAACAAAAATTAGACGCCATTTTAGGCATATTTTGTTTTGATAAAAATAATGTGTGTATATCTATTTGTGGATTTGTGATTAAACGCTCATTTAATACGTTCCTTCATTTTTTCAAACAATATTTAACAATAAAACTGAATAATCTTTTTTGCATTGCTAATGCATTAGCATTAGCATATTAGATGACAAAATTTCCAAATCTATTAATTTGCACATTATCTTTCCGCCATAATGCTAATATTACAAATTTTGCTCTATATTCTCCATTCTAAATTCAACAAAATATTTCTCCATTGTCCTTAAGGAAAAATATTTAGTGTAAAAGTCAGACGTATTAAATTTTTTTTTCCAAACTATTAACATTAATTTGAAAATAATAAAAATTCTACAAAATTTTCTACAATATTCTGTATAAAAAGATGTTATTAATGTAATTTTTAAAAACTGTTAGAAATGTCAATGCAAAAAAATTATGGAACAGCGCTAAAAAAATACATAAATGCATACTGTAAATTAATTATTATTATTTTATAATTATTTGCCTTAACTAATTTTTATATTCAATTATAAAGAATAAAATCATTTCAGACTTTTGAAATATGGAATTAACATCAACAATTTTGAAATATGCACGTGCCGATTTACTTTTATATGAAAGAATTTAATTTACATAGAAATGAAAAACACATATTATGTAACATATAAAATACAATTTCCATTTATAAATCAGACAGCAAATGTTCATTAGAATTTCTTTTTATTATTCATTTTTCTATATATACACTTTCAAACTCCAATCATTGTTCATAAAACATATTTAATTCCCTCTTTTCCTTAGATCAAAATAATTAAGAAAATCTTTCTTTTTGGTACAGAGAAAGAAAAAAATATTAAAAAAAAGATTCACTAATACATTTTTCAGTTTCTTCTATTTATATGTTATTGATTATGATAAACCAAAGCTTTTGAAAGAAAAATAATTTCATTTTAAAGAAAAAATTTATTAATATTCACAAAAAATCTTAAGGAAATTAAAGTAAAAATAGCTTCTTTTTTTTCGAATATTTCTTTATATTCAAGTGTATCATACTAAGGTACTTACCAGAAAAGGAAAATAAAACTAACTCTATTTATAATTAATGTAGAAAGAAATTATTGGAAATAAATGATTTGAAAATGAGTGATATAAAAATGAATGCAGTTGTAAGATCGTTTGTTCATGCTTTTCACTTCAGATGTATTTTTTTCAAACGTAATTATAAAATTTTGTAAATAAAAAAGTAATTATTTTTATATTTTAAAAAAATATTTGTTTTTTATTTCAAAAATAATGGGACTATTCATTTAAATGTATTTTAAAAGAAATTAAATATCATTACAACAACCTACCAATTTTTATTAGAGATTTCTATTTTGATCGAACAGAAACGATTCAGAAATTATTTATGCAGAGATTTTACAATTAAACTTTTTAAAACTTTCTATAAAACTTGCAAAACAACACTTTATCACCACCGTACCCTTCAATTTTAAATTAAAGTTGGATTTGTTCGTTATGAATAAATTTATTGCCAAACATCTCCTTTATTTTTGTAAAATTAATTCTTTACTTTAATTCCGATACATTTAAGAGATTTTTAAACAACTTCTCGGGGAAATATACACGAATAACAAAATAAATTTTTTGGAACGTCATTAGAAGACGCGTCTTTTAATATGGATTTTTTTTTACTTGATTGACTTCTTTAAATTAGATTTTTTGAACAAATAAGTACTTCTGGATTTGAAAATAAGGAAATGAAATTTTACTTAGACACTTGTATAGCATATTTTAAACTTTTTTATGATTTTAGCTTTTCTTGAAAGTTTTTTTCTCTATACAGCAAGCGGACATCGATTGCGAAATGTACTCAGTTTATGTTTTTATAAATCAGGATATCCATCTGCTATCAATTCATTAATTTAAATAAATAAAACTTAATATTTATTTGAATGCTTTTAAATGAATTTCCCCTTTTTATCTACTAGAATAATATATTCGTTTCCAATAGTAAAAACTTACTCTCATTTGTTGTTAGATTCTTCACCTATTAACGATACTTTTATGAATGTATCTCGCAACTTTATTACAAAAGACACTTAGAATCACAGATGTTAGGAAATTATTAAAAGATAGCAACTTTTATTTCTATCTTTTATTTCTAGACGAAACATTTTCTATTGCTTTCGAGGGTAACTTCATTTCAACAATATTAAAAAGTTTCTTTTAAAAAATTGAAATATGACATATTAATTTGAACAAGCCGATTAAATAAAAATAGAATGGCAGAAATTGTTGTATTTCGAAAGCGAAAATTTTATCATGTGGAGCTTTATTATTTAATAGATGAATGTTAATTTCTTTCATTTTTCATTTTTTAAATGAAAACGATATATTATGTGAAATCAAAAACATTGAAAATATTTTCATTTAGTTTCAGAATTAAATTTTCCAAATACAAACTTTAAAACGGACATTAAGAAAAGAATTAATCTCAAGTAAATCACAGTTTCTAAATAATTTAATAATTAAATACATTTCTTAATTAATTTAATATTTAAAAGTACTATAACTTATTATTAAAATTAACTACTTAGGTATAGGTGTGTTTTAGTTTGAAAATATCCTTTCTGATGGTATTTGATAGTAAATTGTTGCATGATGATATAAATTTATTTAAATAAAAGAAGGATAATAAAGCAGTAATTAAAAATAAAGTTTTAAAATTTAAATATTACCATATAAATATTTTTGATAATTAATTATTTAATCACTGGTATTAAAAATGCTTGTTTTGATTTTAATTGTTTATAGCAATCATTATTCTTTTTCTGAATTGTTGGTAAACAGCATTTTTTAAATGCATGCTTTTTAATATTTTTTCGATAATTTTAGTTTAAACGTCCAGTTGGATATTTTTATTTAAAAAAAATTCTTTCTAGTTAAATTTTATGTTAAAATCGCAGTATTTTTAAAGTATTTTGTTTCGAAAAGTTTAACATCCATTAATTTTATTCATTAATAAAGATTCCCCTCATTGTTTGCTACTATCACTTATTCTATAAGCTACTGTCTCACTCTGAAAGTTTTTGTATGAAATCTGTAAATAAATGTAGAGCATAAAAAAGCATCCGAGCCAACTTAATGCGTAAAGAGTAGGTAAATGCATTACGAAACAAGTATTGAAAGTTATTTGGCACATTCAGGCAAGTTAATTTTTTTTTATATGACGGACTGCACAAATTTAAAGCACATATACTTCATCAAAGAATTAAATATATTTTAAACAAGACTCTGATTACATAGATGCTTTTAAATGTAAAAGTTTTGTTCAAACACACCCTCAATGATTATAAAATATTTTCAACTTCTGGTAAAAAAAATTTCAAAATCTTTATATGTTTGCATTTTTTAATAAATTATTTTGTGATATAGGGGAAAATGAAATTAAATGTTAGAAAAAGACTTTTGAAAGCAGGGTATAATTTTATTTAGAGTAATAATTTTATAGCTAATTAAGAATAATTTGAAATTTCAATGTATCTTAATTAATAGATTTAAAATATATTATATCAATTAGCAATAATTTTTCTTACAATTACAATAATTTTCGATCTTTAATATTTAAAATTCGCAATAATTTTGCTAAATGAAACTATACAATAATTACTGAATGTATATTAGACATTGTTAAAATGTTTTTAAAAAAATTGTTCTCCGATGACATTAGGTGAAGTTATAATTTTCATTAAGCATATTTATTAACTTGAAAATACTTTTTGGTTTTCTGATTGTAAATTGTTTGTTATTAAATTCTCTATGTGCAGAGATGCCGAGTTGATTCAATTATTTCAAACCTAAAATATTGCTATGCTACAATATCTAGCAAAATAAGTTCAAATCCAATTTTTTTATTAAATTAATTTTGAAATTTTAAAAACATTTTTAATTAGATTTTTTTTTATTTTCTCTCAAAAAATTATTTGTCAATTATATGTTTAACTTCTAAGCCAAGAAGACAGATATGTAAATTATATTAATAAATAGCTATCAATGGTTTATAATTTATTTACTTTTATGCAAATGAATAAAATTTTTACTCAAGTAGATATTACAGTTTTCTCATAGAGTATCACAGCATTCTTATTAAAATGACCAAAATGAAGAACATTTTTTTCTGTTCTAATAAAACACAAAGTAGTAAAATAAAATAAGTCAAAAATTTTAATAGAATAGTGAATGATGGTATAGAGCAAATATGCAAGTATGCTTTACAATCGAATTTTATCAGGAAAAGATTGTGTAAAATTAAGGGACAACATTTGAAAAAATTTAAAATACTTATAAAGCGTATGATTCTTCTTGAATTAAAATTCATGTTAATTTTAATTAATTTTTAAAAATACTTGTAGGATTAAAAAATATAAAAAAATTGTTTATGGAAATAAACTTTAATGTTGCTAAGAAAGAAAAGTGTGAAATATAAAAATTTCTTTCTCTTATTAAAATTTGACGATTATAGAAAACAAACTTCGAATTGATTAGAAAATTGAAAAAACAACTAAAAGGAAAACCGCTATAGATACGAATTACTTTTAGAAAAAACACAATTTGCTACATCGGGTGATTTTCCACTTCTTTAAAATTTAAAAAATTTCTTTTTCTGACCTCGATAAGTACTTCATAGAGAAATTTCAAACGGTCAACATTATGCAAGAAAAATTGTTAAATGTTTATGCATTCGTACTATTAGAAAATGAAAGATGAAATTAATAATATAAACAGTAAATTTCATTTGGAAATAATTATAATAAATTTCATTCCTCTGTTAAATCATAATCATATGCTGCAACGAAAGTGGCCACAATTGCGAAATCGAAACAATTCTCAAATGTATAATGATCGTATTACACATCTTCATATATCATTTTATCGATAGAACAGAAAATGTTACAACATAATGTTTCATCTTCAGATTTTATGTTCATTAATAAATTTTTCTTCGTCTATTTTCATCAATATAGTACCATAAATATAGTAAATGTGCATTTTAGTTTAATGGAAATGCGATTATCAATCAACAGTTTTTGTTCCTTAGAAAAATAATATCATATAATTCTTCATGGACTACTAGATAAAATTCATGTTAACTTTCGTAAAAACAAAAATTAATTTAACATTATCACATAATGTTTAAACTTTATCCGCTATATTTTTTATTGTTTCTTCCGGCATTCATTTTGAACAAAACTGCAAGACAAATCATTTTTCAGTTTTAATATATACGAAATTAGCAATTACAATATACTTGAATAAATTGGAAGGATATTTAATTATGAAAATTACAAACAGTATCGCATTTTTCTTTCTAAATGAATATAAATTAGATATTTATTTTATCACGAGACGATACATATTTCTAGAAAACATATTCCTTATTTTGAAAGTAGTGAAATTCTATTAATTTAATGAAATAATTGACTTTAGTAAAAATGTAGTAGACATTTTAATTAGTTGAAAACTCTGATGTTTTAAGTTACTTAACAAAAAAAGGAAGTAAATCGATGAGATATGCTTTTAAAGTAATGAATTTTAATCGACTAAATTGTGAATTTCAGATTAATTTTACTTTACAACGAGGGCGATACATAAATTCTTTTGTATTATTTCAAGTATTTATAACGGAATTATTAATAAAATTTTAAATTACATATCGTTTTAAATCATTTACTCACAAGAAATCCAATACAATTAATTATTTCATGTTTATTACGAATAAATGAAAAATTCTCATTCAATGATCAGGTCTGTGAGAATGAAATTCTAATTTGCATAGCTCTCGATAATTTCAATATTTGTTATGAATTTAAAAACAGGGAAGAAATTAATTATGTGTTTAAACTTTCTGAGAAATCTGATTTATGACTTTTATTTTATCTTTCGATTTATCTCACGAAAAATTACCTATTTTAATTAAAATTTGAAAACAAAAAAATGTTATATCAACTTAACGAAACATATGTAATTAAAAATCAATGACTATTTTATGAATTTTGATTAAAGGAAAACATTTGCAAATTAATATTCCACAGTATCGTTAAAATGAAAAAACCGAGTATGTTTCAGCGTCAATAATGCTTCATATATACTTCTATATATGTAAGCTTTCGTCTAATTTTTATAATCATAATTTAAATAAATTTACCTTAAAATAAATGAAATATATTAATTACATTACTAATTTAAAGTTACAATACATTTTTAATCCCTTAAATTCAAAAAGTTAAAACTTATTAAACTTTCATGGTGATCCTTTTCGAATGTCAATATAATTAATTTACATAGAGGAAAGCTTCAAATAGCACAGTTTAAGTTGACTATACTTCTAATGATTTTAATACTTATAATTTTATTGATCGTATTATGAAGTCAATTTTTAGAAGGATGTACTTGTAATTAATCTTTCAATTACGTTTAAATGATGATGAAATAAATAAATATATATATTTTAAGAATGATATATTTAAGAATTTCAAAAAGATTTCTGAAAAGAAAAAGAAAATGTGGTACGCTTATTAAAAATTATTGCTGGAATGAAAACCTCTATCCGTGCTCTAAAATAATTAGACCTTTTCCTCATGTGAATCTAAAATTTGAACTAAGTATCAACTAACAAGGTTTCAATATTAAGAGAAATCAGAATAAAAAGATTGAGACATCTTCAAATAAAATTTGTTTTGATACATTGTTTTGAGTTTTTAATTTATACATTGTTACATTTTTTTCTAAAAAATAGATTATGTGCAAATTCTAAAAAATTGAAATTAAAAGAAAATTATAAAACATGTTATTTTTTTTCAAATAATGACATTTGTTGTATATATATCTTATACAAATATTTAGGGTTTCAAAAAGATTTTTTTTTATTTTTTTATTTTTTAATTCATAAGTATTTATCGATTTTCAATTGAATTATTCGGAAACATAATTTTTAAATAGAAATAAAATAAATGATTAGTTTTAGTAAACATATAACTAGCATTAGAAATAATTACAAAAATAAATTACCAGACAGAACTACTACTATTTTGAAAATATTTACATTTTCAAAATATCTAATTTTCATCTATATGAACAGTACAAATGGAGAATATAGTAAGTCAAATATATTTAAAACATTCCATCTCAAAATTTTTACAAATTTCCTCACAATTTCGAAGTTATTTCTTTTTTCTCTGAATACGATCACTCAACTCGACTTCAGATAGATAGATAAAATTTGGTGCATTTTTTTACAGCAGATTTCTATCAAGATGACAACAGAATCCATTCAGAAGAAGCCTGTCTGTCCATCTCTTTGAGAAGAAATTAACACAATAATTAAAAACAAAACCAATTAGGAACATAAATTTAGCATTTAAAATAGACCGATATTAAAATTGGAGTGAACTTCAAGAAGAGAGTGAGTGGCTGTCGCATATAAACATAGTAACTCAAAATCATCATCGTTTAGATAAATAAAATTTAGTTTGCATGAAATTTGATAAGTAATTTTTTTTAATTGTAGTTCTGAAGTTTTGTTTTTGTTCAGTTGGATAAAAAAGACATCCGAAGTTATTATACGATTTTTTTAGTATACAATGAAATTCAAGACTCTCATTTGTTCTTAAAATAAAGATGTAAGTACCCGAAACAATACCCATGAGGCCGGATAGCCTGGTTGGTAGGGCGTTGGATTTGCATCTCTTGGGTCTCCGCCGACCGCAGATTCTCCGTGTGTGGTGGTGGCTGGCTCACGCATAAAGCTGTCGTGGTCATGAAACCTTCCATGTTGACAGTAATGCGACTGGGGGTACTGGATCAGGGGTGATCGTTCTCTGATACAGGTCTAAATTACCATCTGGGGATGAGTGAATGAAATGCATGAATGAAGTCCGCCCCCGTAAAAATGGTTGTGATGTGTATGTAGCTAATTCGCACTCTTAGCCCTAAATAGTGCTACTGAAAACAAGAGACGCACCCTTGGTTTAAAATCACTGACTTCTAAAGTGGGCTTATCTATGACAAGTGCCATTAGAAACAATAAAAATACCCATAATTTTTATGCTGTGGAATGAGATATTAACTTTATTGCATGGTGCGCGAGAAAGATGGTAATTGACCATTTTTGCTGGCTTTACCTACCTTTTGATTTGAAAAAAAAACTATAAGAAAACTCTATGTTTGTTGGGGTGGTAAGCTTTCAAGCGATGTATAAAATGGATGGATAAAAAGCCAATGCTTTAAAACCTCCTTAAAAGCGAAAGACTTGCTTTTTTTAATAAATGCTTCTGGATGTGTAAAGCAATACGCTGTAGTGAAGGAAATATATCTGCATGAATATAGGAAAGTATAAAAAGGACAGAATTAGATGAACTTTCATATGTTTTCCCAGCACTGAAGTTATAGATTTTTAGCCAATTATGTTGTATATTCGTCAAAGTCTATCATTCTGGTTATATGTATGCGAGTACGATGATATAGTAGCAAGCTGAATAAAATGGATTTGTCAAATGATGCATTTAGTAAAATAGTCAATCGGCACCATATTTTGATTCAAATATACCAAAGTATAACTTCCTATCGCTCTGTATATTTATCTTTGTGTCTGAGCATTATATTTGAAAAATTTAATGAGTAAGACGAATGAAATTTAGTATATTGTACTTAAGCTGTATTGTACTTAAGCTTTAAATACATATTAAACTGAGAATAAAATCAGCACCAGTAAGAGATACTGAACCAAAATAAGAATTCGATTCTCTTTATTTCAAAACAAAACAAAATGAGATTAATGCATATTACAGAACAATGGCGAGAATGTATTACACAATAAAGCTTTTGCTCCTTTTTCTTATTAAATCTCATTTTCGTTGAAAGTTCAGACGGATGGGAAAATTAATATTATTGTTAATTATGTCTGTAATTATGCAATGACTATTGGCATCAAGAAATTCAAAAATAAAACAACAAGTACAGAAAACATAGTTAAATTAAGGAAGAAAACTAAGTGTATTTCATGACAAAAAAAAAAGAGAAAATTAATTCTACATTATTGTAAAATATTTTTATTTTGTTTTAACCAGTAACTTCATATTTTTGAAAGAAGTTGGAATATATTTGCACATTTGGTTAATTAATGCAAGGTATGAAAGTAATTTATAGGATATAATTCTTAAAAACAATAAGATTATTAAGTATTAATCTTCTTCTTAATCTTAAGAAAACAATAAGATTCTATCTTTATTCAGTTCTTGAGTTGAATCCCTGACAGTTAAGAATTGAGCAAATGTAATAAAGAAAACACAATCCTGGCTGATAAAATTTTTACTACGTTTACAATATTTAATCAACCATTCTTAAAATTGGACCATGCGTGTAGTTTAAGAAATGCATTTGTGGCTTCAGTACCAAGTTTCAGAAAAATTGTTGTGTCAAAGTCGACAATCTTTTTTGAATTATAACATTCTTTAGAACGCCATCGTTATTGTCTGATTATTGAAAAATTATTAATATTAATCGTATTATTGTCATAAGGAATGGTAAGGAATTCTTAAAAAAATAAATTTTAAATTTCCCATAAGAGAAAAATAAAATTCATAATGACGAGAATATTGAAAAGAAGGATGATCTTTTCCATTGGTTAATAGCTGATCATTGTGATGCATAAAGGTATATAATTCTATCTCTAGACCTAAAATTTAAATTTTCACTTCTATGTTTTTGCTTAAAGACACAATATAGTCAATAACGGCCATATTTGTTAAAACTACCAAATTTTTTACTTATTACATTATGTAGCTACAGTATTTTCATATTCGAACTGATTAATAAGTAAGTCACTTGGGGACAAGTTTTGAAAAGTGAAAGTGTATGAAAATAAAATTTCAAAAAACTCCAAGTTTATTACATGAGGCTCTACAAAACCTTCTTAGAAAGATTCAGTCTTCATTTTCCTAGGGTCAGAAATAATCTGTAGGTTTCTGAAATGCGTTAGAGAAATTACAATGACAAATTTCCATAATAATGGTATTGATTTTCTAATATAGGCATGGTCATAACTCAAGATGTAATTTTTATCTTCATCTCCTTATGATTATGTTATATTATGCTTCTAATAAAAGAATATCTCTTGGAAATTTCCAACAATTCTTAAAGGATTTTCTTACTTTCAATTTTAAATATATATTTATTAACAAAAGATACGAAAATTAAGAGAGAAAAAAAATAGATATAATTAAATCTGTTTTCTCAGAATTTTGAGTAATATATTGAGTAAGTTTTTTAAATGATTGTATCATGAATTTAGTTAGTTCATGAACTAGTTTTAACTTGTAATAAGCAAATAATTTTCAGATGGGAACTTAAATATTAATTTGTTTTCTGATAGAAATTTTGGTCGGCAAGTTGTCACTTGCATTATGACATTAATTGTCAGCAGAAGTATTAAGAATACATTATCCTGTGACATTAGAAAGACAGTAATGGCTATGGGTATTAATTTATTTAATAATATTCATTTTCCCTAATACCTTAACAAATTAAGGTAGCTTAGAAAATAAATGAAATCTAATTTATTTCATATTTCTCATTAAGATGCATATCAGTCGTTAATTTAATAAAATTCCTCCAAATGCATTGATTGTAATTTTTATGATTTTTCTGACTTTAATGGAATTATTCATTTTATTTCAGAATGTATAAGTCGTCAGTTTTTTACTTTAATATTTATAGAATTTTCTAAAGGCTACGTTTCTCAATATAAATTACTTTTGTAAATTAATTGTGCAAATTTCATCCCTTTCGGTCAAGATTTTAGATAAATTCTGGATTGAAATGAAACTATGTGCGTAAATAACTGCCTCCAAAAAGCAATAATCAGTTGCCTGGTGGCGAAGTCTCGGCTTCAATTCCTGAAAGTTCAAAACTCGATTTCACTTAAGAAAAGCAATTTAAGAAGTCTGGTGTAATTTTAGTCTAATGGAGCCAAATGTCCTTCCTGGTGTAGGGAGATAGATTCGAAAAGAAAGTTACTTTTCAGGTAATATTTTCTTTATTTGACAATGGTTCCATATTATGAGAAATGTTTCAAAAGAGCCTTTAATTTAAAATGGGAATTAAAAAAAGGTCAATATTGACATGATTACATAAAATTCATTGTAATTTTTATTAATGAAAATGAAATTTAATTTAATTCTGTCTCATCTGAATGGAATATATGGAATTAAAATGGATATCATCATTAAAAAAACCTGATGGTATAATTAGTGAAAGGAAAGTAGAAAAGAGTCTTTATTGCATAGAAAAAAGTTACTTTAAAGAGAAATTTAAATATGCTGCCATAATTTCTGACTTTCTCATAAAATGAAAGGTAAATATTTACTTAATATGTCTGGTTAGTTTAGTTATATTTTAATCAATTCTGACTGGAATAAGTGCTCTAGTCTGTAAGTGATTTTTGCAAACATCGAATTAATTAATAATACTTTTCTATTTTTTTTAACAAAGTCTCTGCATTATTCCGTTAAAAGATATTTTTAACACAAAATCTTTTGACGTAAAAGAATAGAAGAGAAATTATTATGTGTAGAATTAACATATCTTTATCCAGTGCAGTAACATTACATTAATTAGAAAATATATTGAATAAGTTTTGAGTGGGTGGATTTGGTGAAACATTGAGATATATTAACAAACTTTTATAGATTGATTAGATTAATAAATTATTTTTACTTTGAAATGCTCACCATTATGGATTCAAGTATACGAATTTCCATAAACAGATAGACAATAATTTCTATGTGAAAGAGAAAAATTCCAATTTATTAAAGTTTTTTTAAACTTCTGTATTGTAACCTATTTCCTTTCTATTTAAAAAAATAATAACATTTTCTTAAAAAAATTATTACTTAAAAGAATTCAGAAGATTGTGTGACTCAAAATCCAAGCATAGTATTGTAATTTTAAAAAAAATGCGGATATATATTTTAAATAGGCTTTTTATATCAATTTTTCATTCAAGTTGGAAATTTTAGGAAAAGATACAAATAATGATATCTCCAATATCTGAATTTGCGAATAGAAATTAAATTTACATTTCGGAGCATAAATTTTTTCTGTGAAGGCTATTGATATTTTATTAAGACATCAATATTTAAATATGTGGAAAAGAATTCTAAGAATTAATCCAGAAATATTGTTTTCAGACGTCATTAAATTTCAATTATTCTAATTCTGATATTCGAAAACGTATATTCCACGATAAATAAAAAAATACATTTACTTTATTTGACAGCAATGCGTTATTAAGATTAAATTTAATAAAATGATGTGAAATCAGGCAGATTGAGATTAAAGAAAAAACATCATCAACTATTCTTTTTATTTGATTTATTGACTTGTTATGTGTAAATACATTTTATAAAAGTAATTTTTCTTTTTTCTTAATATTGTATATTATTTGAAGCAGATGTTTTCTATCACTTTCCAGATTTATAATGTTATAGTAATTTTACTCCTTTCCAATATACAGTGTGTTTCCAAACGTTTTTTTTTTCTTTTTCTTTTTCTTATGAATATTGAAAATGTCCTTAGAAAATACTAACTAAATATTAATCATGTAAAACACAAATCAATTTTTTTCCTTCTAGATTTGAAAAATGAACTAAAATTTTATCTATTCCGATTGACAATTAATGACCTTATTCTATTTACATAATGTTTTTCCCTCTTTATTTCCAGCGCATATTTAAAACCAAACGCTGAAGTAAAGTTTTTCTAAATTAATTTATAAAAAGGTAGTAAGTACTCTTTCTTACGCAATTAGAAAATTAACTGTAAAGCAGCTATTGATATTTTTAAGATTTTTTAATTCATTGAAAAATTAATATGAGTATACTAACAAGAAAATGATGTAAAAAGTATCTCTTAATTTATTGTTAATTTGCTTAAAATAATTATTTCTCTATTGAACACTAAAAGTGCGCAACAAAAAACAATTCAACCATTGGGTATGAAATAAATTTTTTCTGGGGATATTTTTCTGCATCGACGATATTTCTTAAAATCTAAACGAAATATGGTATTTATGAAATTCTCATTTCAAATTGCTGTTAACTGAATAAGACAGTATAGAAATTACCAACTTTCATGATGATCAACTTTCTGTTTCTCGATTTGAATGATATGTACACATTTCCCAATTTTGAATCATTATGAGTTGAATATGTCAATATCGATACAATTAACTTCCCCTTCTTTTTTCTATGTTTCTATATCATTCCCGCAATGACATGCCAGATATCTTTAAATTTGACAAAGCTAGAAATCACATCTCTGACATATTTTCAGATGGCACTACGTTACAACAAAAATAACAGGTTCCTCTCTTATACTAACGATTTAAAATAGAACTTCTTTTATGTATGAACGATAATACACGATATCCATCAATAATTTCTTAAATTCTATGGAAAATCTACTATGGGAAAATGGCTAGACACCAAAGCTTTCCCTTTGTTAATGAGGACATTCACAAAAATAATATAGTCTATATATAAATTTTTTTATTAATGATGTTCTTGAGCATGGACTTTGAGAAGAAAAGAGTAAAAAAAATATTAAAAAATACTATCTTTGCACCACGTCATATCCTCATCCCCATTCTTTGGGTGTAGATCGCTCCTGATTAGTTGTGGATGGATGTGAGTGATATAAAACAATTATATTTTTAATTTAATGAATAGAAAATAAGAAATATTTAACATTACATGAAATAAAATTTTGAAAGGGTGGAGTAGTAATGAAATAGTTAATGGACCATACTTTCTTCATTTTTCTTTTAGAGGCTGCCACTTTGCCGACATAGAAGAGTGATCTTTAAGCTTTCTATTTCATTTGCTCACAAAGTTGAATATAAAGTAAGGGGATGTAAAAATATGGATAAACACAAATATAAACAAATACAAAAAATTATAAAGGATAATAATGGAGAAAATACTGGTGTTTATACATGCATATTAGAAATTTTAAGAACAGCACAGTGGAATGAAATACTCTAAAACAACATATGAAAGAATTTGTACAAAAATGTATAAAAATTATTTATGACGAATGTTTAGGATTGAGACAAGTACTTCATTTCGTCCTGAAGAAGACCACTAAAGTCAGGAAAAAACGAGATGTTAAATACGCATTTATATGAAGTATTTCAGGACTTTGATATTAATTAAAAACTAAAAATCATGATTAAATAAGTTCATTACCTATTTTGAAAACTTTTTTGGCAGAATTCTATATGCATGTAATAATTTTAATCACATCATGAGTCTATAAGAAGATACAAATTTTATTTTATATAATGAGATCTTAGACACTAATTCTTTTTTTAATGAAACATTTTTCAGTTTAAAACAGTGAAACGCCTAAAAAATACTTTTTTGCGAAGTAGATAATTATACGATAAATATAATGAATATCTAAATTTTGTAATATTATATTAGTTATATATATATATATATATATATATATATATATATATAAATTTTGGAACAATAGCAATTTTCTAGTAATTGGTATAAAGAATGGGTTCTTATATTTCAAATAGGAAAACAAATTGTGCGATTCAGATTTTTAAATCTGGAATTGGTAAAAAAGTAGAGTCGATAAAGTAATAAAACATCTCTAAATTAATTCGAAAAATGTATCCAAAAATTCATGTGAATCTCTGTATCTTAATATTTTTCATCGTTTAATTTTGTGAAACACTTGGGTACCCACACATTAATTTTGATATCAATTTTTCTGATTCCTCTTAAATATCAACAAGATTTAACATACATTAACTCTGAAGGCTAATATAATTAATATACTTCTTTGGCAATTTACAATGGGAAAATATTTCTGTCACTTTTATTTATTTTTTACATTTCTATTTTCCGCTTCTAATTTTCTGTTGTTGTTGTTTTGTCCCTAAACGCTTACAAGTTTAAACTTTCATACTTTTCTGTAGTTTCTTTTAAAAATAATTTTCAACTACACTAACTCAAACGTTAGACCTAAATTTCCTGTATGAAACTTTACTTTTATAGCTTTGCGCATATTCTTTTCTTGCATTTTATTCATTAAAAATTTTTAATTTTTCTTTAAAGATTGTAAATAAAAAAAATTCTAATGGTTTTTTCTCTGGAAAAGGAATTTTATTTTTAAGTTTCATAAGATTAATAAAAAAATATCAGAAAAAAATCATTCAAATGTAAAATAAACGAAATATACTTTCAGTTTTCTATTCCATTTTCCAAAATAACATGTTTCAATATCTAATAATTGAAAGAACCAACTTCCGAAAATTTTTCAAATCATTAATAAATATTTTCCGCTTATATTAATTTAATTTTATGTTTAATTGATTTATGTTTAGAAGCGACAAAATCCTTAAAATATTATTAATCTCTTACAATTTCCTCTCTTTAATGAAAGAGGGTTATTTTTAGAATTTAATTATTAGTATTATTGCAATGTTTGAATAATAATTTATTTCAAGATTTCCTTTATAATATTAAGGATTCGTATAAGTGTTTTTAATGTAATATACATTTTTAATTTTTTTTATCTAGTCTTCTTCATGAAAATTATATTATTAATTATTTAAAAGAAGGATTTATGTAGAGTCAATTTTGATATTTTTCTCCTCTATAAAATGTTAATTGTATGTGAATTTAAGAAACCATAATATTATAATTCAAACGATATTTACTTAAATAGGTGTCAAAACAAACCTTTTTTAAAATTCTAAAAAATAATTACATTTACTATGAGAATATAACTATTTACCTTAAGCAACATATTTTGTTACTTTTGAAATCATAATCCTTAAATTTCATGAAATTAATTGTAGCTTCCCTATTTTGGGAATGGCATGTCAAATGGTATGTCTATGCTAAAAATTTTAGTAAATAAAATAAAATATTTATATGGCATATTAAATAAAATAAAGGAATCGAGTTTAATTTAAGATGTTATAATATTCACTAGAATTGAAACATAGGTTTGCGAATTAGATAATAAACATAAAGTACAAATAAATTTATGAGAAAATACTCTTTCCAATGAAGCATCTATTCCCTAGATTGGCATTAAACAAATGATGATTAATTATCTTGAAATGCATGTTATGCATTTTAAGATTAAGAAAGAAAACTTGGAGATAAACTTTTGACGTATTTGATTGATTGCCATATTTTTGTAATCAGTAATTTAAATGTAGTTTCAAATTGAATGAATAGAATTTCTTGCTTCGAAACTCCAATAAATCATTCTGCACTATTTTTTATTAATCAAAATATTATTGGCTTTGTTTTTGTTCGCTGTTAAATAAAAGGAATTAAATAACTTTTCTGTTATTTATGGGATTTTTTCAGTTTCAACAATGTAAAATGATGTTTTATTTACATTACTATACAAAGCCAACCAAGATTTGAATTCATATTCTTCTTTTGATAAGATTTTCAGACGTTTTTTAATCATTGGAATCAATTTTTATTAAAAATGTACATTTAATTATTTATCAGACATCGCTTTTGTTTTGCTGTGACATTGATGAATTTTCTATTCGAAAAGCGTTATTCATGGAAGAATGTGCGCTATGAAAAATATTGTTTGGAGTATAAAGTTCGATATTCATAAACTTTCAAATTTATTATTTTTGTGCAAACACATTAAAATGAAGACTCACAGTAGTCTGGTGGTAAGGTCTTGGCTTCAAGTTTGGAAGATTCCAAATCCGATTGCACTAAATATCCGTTGCATATGCGGATTTTACTGATCTATATCTCATTAAATATCCTTCCTACTGTTGATGTAGTTCACAAGTTTAGAGTGGAGGTTAATGCTAGCTCAAGAGTTGTCCTCATGTTCTTTGACCACAACTCGTAACAGTGAGATCCGCCTCAAATAGCCCTGATGTTACTTCTAAATAAATGATTAATATAATTGATCTGAATTTGAAATGAAAAAAGTTAGTTAAAGAATTGCGAAATTTAAATGGTTTATTAAAATTATTTCCAATATTTCTGTTTATTAACTTTAGTCAGGCAAACTGACATTATATTGAAATTTTAAATATGAAATTAGCTTTTACCACTACATAACTGTAAAATTTTATATTAAAATTAAATACTGTATAGCATTAATATAATATTTAATTTTAATGAATTAATTTTTAATTTTAATGTCAAAAATGAATGGTATATGTTATCAATTTTCTGGAAACTAGCAAATTTATTTTAAAATAAAATTTTCTATTAATGCACAAAATTATAGAAATGAAAAATATGCCATGTAAGAATCTTGATAACACACATACTCATTTGTAGTAAACTTCTTCAGTTTTGGAATGTTCGAAAATCTATGCTTTCCTTCATAAGTAAATCAAGAATTTCTACGAAAGCATCCCTAATGAGGCATGATCAACTTTCAAACTCAGACATCTTACAAAGAAAATGCCTAAAAAATGTCAATAACATTTTTTTTTGTATTGTAAGTGGAGATAATGAATCCTTCTTGCAATTTTTTCCATTCACTGAAGTTATAAAGAATGCAAGTCATTTATGTATATCCCTTATATGGACGTAATGGCAAGTATTTTTGTGATAGAAATGGATCTGACTATTAATCAGTCATGTGACAGTGAGCCATCTCTTGATGAGCATCGAAATCTACAAGACTCGAATTGAATGTCAACTGACTGGTGAATTTCTTTCATTAAAATTGGAAATAGGGAGGATTTTCTTGATTTTTTCACAAAGAGTGTGTGTAGCTGAGTGAAGGCCGTATCAGAGCAACTTGGATCGTCTATTTTTTTCTTCTTACAGACGAACCCTGGTTAGGCCTGGACAGTAGTACATTAGGTTTATTCTGCATAAAGCTTGTTACTCCATCCCTTTCCATTCTAAACCTAAGAAAGGGATAACAGTGGAAACGGAAATATCATGACTAATATTAGCTTCACGTCCAACTATAATCAAACTATCCACATGATAATGTAACTCGTAGCTTCTCAGAATTATACGAATGGAATCTTAATTTTATATGAATGAATAAATCTTTAATGAATAAATATTCATGCTCACATATTACTCACTTCATCGAAGATTTCCTCTAAGATAGAAAATGCTCTTTCATATAGATCGACTAACTTGATTCCCGTATGTATACGTTTTACTAACCATGTCCTAGATACTCATGGTTAGTAAATTAAAGCTACCAATTCCTTCTAAGAAACATACAAGTAGTTATAATTCATTGATATAGCAGAGAATCAACAGCTAAAAAGAGAAGTTAAAACTGTTCAATTTCAAAAAAAAAAATTAAAATAATAGCTAATCAGTAGTTTATTTATAGCATGGATATAGTTGCTAGATACAGAGAGAAGATTATGTCTCTATCATCACCAAGTATTTACGATACGTGTAGGAAATATATATATATTGAATTCTTAACGATATGTCTCTTTGATTTGATGTTTATTACTGACGATCAGGAATATTACCACAATTAGGGCATAGAATAGCTTTTTTATTTGTATTCTTGAGTGTTGTGTGCAAAATTCACTACATTTAAAATGGCATTCCATGAAAAGGTTTTCAGATTATCAAAGGGATTTAAATAGTTCTTGTAAATCGAGATAGTTCAATTTCATTCAGCAAATTTAAATAATTTGAATTTCTCTAGCAGCTAGATTACTGTTCAATATTCTAACTAAATGACTAAATATTCTAAAATACAGTAACATAAGGACTGTTAACTATGTTGGAATAATTGTAGCGGAAAATGCAATTTGCATTCTATTTATACTTGGTTATTTGATTAGGTAATTCATTGTGGACATAGATACTATTTAAATTTCATGACTAAACTCTCTGAACATTTAAACTAATGCATTCAAACAGTGAATCTATCTCAACATGAAAGGCTATTAATTCAACATTTAATTAGAATTCATTAACAGCCTTTTAGTGTTTGTAATTATTAAAATTTCCTAAAAATGCTTTCATATGATACTAAATTTTGGCAAATGCAGAAAGAAATTCGAAGAGTCAGAAAAACAGAAAAAAAAAACACCCCACAAGTTCATATTGTAAAATCTTTTTTTTAGTGTTAATGCAATCAAGTATAAGTGTGTTAAAATGAATTTCCAATACTTAAAGTCCCAAATAAATTCGGATAATTCAAAGGCTTTAAATACCGAAAAATGTCTTAGAAACAAATAATATTCGCCCATAAATTTGAAGCTACTGCAATTCTTTGCTTCATAATAAATAACTATTATTAAAATTAAACATATGTAGTATTTAGAGTTTTTTTATGATTTATTTATCTGGATTATCACAGTCATTTCACTCAAGCCTTGCATTATAAAATGCACAAAATTTGCAGAAACAGTTTTTGTAATTTATTATTTCATATTTGTGCCATATTAGATGAAAAGCAATATTAAAGTATAAAAATACTTCAAGTAAAAAAAAATGGACAACCTTATTCAGATGAAAATAAATATCGTAAACATACATCTTATAGTAAAAAAATTCACAGTTTCATTTTTAAATCAACTAAAAATTGAATTCAAATTTTTAATCAACAGGAAACTTAACATATATTTCCAAACATTACAGTATATGTTTCTTAATTAAGCAAAGCTTCAAGTATTCTACTTACAAATAAACAGAAAACAGAATAGCGAGGCTTACTGCTGTTACAACGCAATTAAAATTTTGATATTTAGAAAAATGTAGCGTGCAATAATACATAGAATGTATAATATGATCTCCGTTATCATTGCAATTAGTATCCTGATAATTTAAATAAAAGTACTTGAGAATAGTTATTTAGAGAGGTATTGATTGAAGAGGACAAACAATTGTATAAATAAGCATCAATAAATATTCATTATAGGAATAGGCTAACGATACAACACTACTTTGAAGTAAAGTAAATAAACTGAGAGCCTTATGATACTATATCAATTGTGGTACGAAATATAAATCAAAATACCAATTGATATTTTTTTGCCGTTTTAGATTTACCTATTTTCTTCGCTGTACAGAGAAGTTTGTGAAATTGATAAAAAGCATTACTATGCTGATTACATATATTAATATTGATTGATAAAATCTATAAAAATATCGAATTATAAATTTTACTCAATTAAATAATTTTAACATAAATATCTGAGATCCGGAATGCAAGCAAAAATCATTAACGAACTGGTATTAGTTGTTAAAAAGAGTAGGGTATAAATTTATAATTCACAAATTTATAACTTGATGTAAAACAAAAGAAGTTTATATAAAGTCTTTATTTTACGCTTTAAATGAAATTAATATAAAGATTTTTCAAATGCCTCAATTTAAAAGAATAATAGCAGATCCTTATTTTCCATTATATTGAATTTCTAAATTTAAAGAAAAGCATAGTCAAAGATAAATAAAATGTTTATTTCAGTTTTAATCGTTAATATGAATTTAGATATAAATAATTGATTTATTAGTATTAATGATGTTATTGTTATCTGACATATAATTATTTATTTTCTAAATCTTTTAAAAATGCTGCATATAAATTTGCCACAGAAAATTTTTCTTTACTATATTATATTCGATACCTCAAATTTATTTTTCGTGGTTTTATATCACTCAAGCATATTTATTCTGCTAGAGTGCTAATATGTTTTAAACTAGAAATCTAAAATAGTCAATTTCAAAAAGAAAAAAAAGAAAAAGCAAGTTTCTATAACATTAACGTATGTGATACAGAAATCTCTTTTATGTTATTATTCAAAAAAAAATTTCATATTATTATCCAGAAAAAGCAAGCCAAACTGAGCTGAAGTTCATATTTTTTTTTTATCAATTACTATGCCTGTATGTGCTTCTCGTATTTCCTACGGGAAGAGTTGTGCCGTGGCTATTAATGTCCATTGAGATTCAGTCGTAATTTCCCCCTAATTGTTATCGCGGTTTTAAGATTATTGAATAAAATCCTTATATTGCGCTGGATGGGTTTCATTACAAAGTGATAATTTTCACCTAAGATTCATTTTAAATTTGAATATGTTTGTTAATTTTGAAGTTGTATTGTTATTATTTGAATACGTGTCTACTCTATTGAAGGATATTCAAACATTAAATTGAAAAATACGATGTCGGTAATGACAACTAGTACTCATTAGAACTTAAATGCATTTTATAAATTAAGTCTGATTCAGTTCCGAAAGGTTTTAGGGAATTCTTCAGTATTTAAATCTTGAATCTAAGAAAGAAAAAAGAAGGGAAGATGGATATTAATTGTTTAAAGCTTTAGAATGATTCCGTAATACTTAAACCTATGCAGCCTGAACTTCCTCAAATAATAGTGTTCAGCAAAGGCTAAACTGGGGCGGTTTCAGGCTTTTATGTGAATTTTAGTGGCTTAATAAAATTTGTAACCAAACGCGTAGGTTTTCTCTATGGGGTTCCGAATGACGTTGACAGTGATTGATAAAAGGTTTTATCAAGCCAATCTGTATAGGAGCAAAGAAAGGACTAAAAAAATTAATTAACTATATTATTTCTTTCTTAACATTATTTATATGTATAAAAGTAATCAAATTCAATGTATTATATTTTCTATTATAATTTCCAAAAACTGTTACCTTTTTCTCTATACATAAAATATTATTAAAATGTCTTATATGTTTCTTTTATACATAAAATTTTATTAAAATGTCATATATTTCTTCTATACATAAAATTAATATTCAAGGAATGTTTTTAATTCCTTTAACAAAATGTTTTTAAAATCCTCTTTTATTGGCATTGATTAAAAATTCGAGAACAAGAAGAATTCCAGCATATATGTATTTAATTCGGAAAAATTTTTGAAATACAAAAAAAAAGGCAAAAATACTGTAAAGCAAATTACAATTATTAATAAAATTTAGACGTTTTCTCCAGATAGATAAATCCCTTTAAGGTATAATTATCTTCAAGAAGGGAAAACTTTAAGTAAATGATAAAAAAAATTATTGCCTTTTCGCTTCAGAATTAAAAGAATTATTTTATAAAATTTTAAATTATATAGTTATGGAAAAAAATACAAATACTAAAACATACTTAGTTTCTCTATGTTTTAATTCTGTACTATATTGAATCTATTTGTTTTATGGCATGATAAATATATTGTTTTCATTTGTGCTTTTCGATCCAGCTAATAAACAGCTACATGTCCGTTTTTATAAATTGATAATATTTAAACCTATGCACCCAGAACTTCCTCAAATAATAGTGTTCAGCAAAGGCTAAACTGAGGCGGTTTCAAGCTTTTATGTGAATTTTAGTGGCTTAATAAAAGTTGTGACCAATCACATAGGTGTTCTCTGTGGGGTTCCGAATGACGTTGACAGTTTTATCAAGCCAATCTGTATAGGAGCATTGCATTTGAATCAAATATTTTTGAATAATTGATGAATCTAAATATTTTTAATCATTTTATGCACAGAAATTTAAACTATCATCTCTTAAAAGTAATAAATAATTAAAAATAAATTCAAAGTAACAATATAGTTTAAGAAAATAAAACTTTCAGGTATTAAGCATGTATGAAAAATTGAAGCATTTCATTTGAATCTGCATTTTGATGTTTAATAGTGTAACTAACTATACACTAATTATCCCACTAGGTTAAAGGAATAAATTTGAAAAGAGCGAAGATTCTTGTTTACTTTTTTAATGTAAATTTAATTTTCAAAAAAAATTATATATACTTTTTTTCAGCATTTTTCCTACATCTTTCTTTGGGAAAGCAGCTAACATTTGCTAACTATTTACAGATTTAATTTAAAAGCTATTAATATTCTATATGTAACTCCACACTCAAAGTTTCATACTCTGTAAACCATCCTTGTTTTTTTATTGTCAAAGTTCTCTAAAAAAATCTGCTGCAATATCAAATTAAGTTTCCTTAAACTATCTGAAAATGAAGCACTAGCTTATATATTTATTTCATCTAATTCAAAATGTAGTTTTAATCAAATAATTTAAAATGCAGTTTTAATCAAATAGGTTTTATGCGTTTATGAGTGTGCTAAATGCTAAAAGGGCTTTTTGCGTTTAGCTTAATAATTAGAATTTTGAGAATTTTTATAAATTAATTTTTTAAATAAAACATTTATGATTGTAATAATTAAATTCTTCTGAGGAAGTTCTTTTATAGTTTTTATTAGAGCACATGATTTTTAAAAACTGATAAGCGTTATAAAAATATATTTCATATCAAATAATGCATGCTTAATTCTTTTAATTAGTTTGTAAAAAATAATGCCTATGCAATTTTTTTGTAAATAAAAGACTTTTGCATTTCCTATTGTCGAAAATTTCTACACATTTAAAAAAAACTGTTCATACAAGCAGTTTAACTCGAAAAAAAGTTTCATTTGAAAACTAATTGATTTTGTCCATCTTAATTCAATCTTAAAGTTATTTTTATATTTATAATGAAATAATTATATACTGAATATCACTAATTGGAAATTCTTTGGTATTACCTAAGTGACTTCATTTATTCAATGATTTTGTCTATAAGTTTTACAACTTAATTCAGATTAATATTAATATAGAAAGACTAATTCTTGAAAGAACATTTTATAACATTTAGAGTATATTTTAAGCAAAATTCAAAGTTTTGGATGTAGTATGTAATATTTAATTATTCGATCTTCTTATTCCAAGTTCTTTAAAGTTTCTTTGAAATTGTTTCATGCTTTAATAACGGTAAGACCAACCTTTTATTTGTTCGGTTATGGAATCTGAGATATTTACCTTCAGACTGTGTTTATTTGCTCGGTTATTTACAGAATGTTATACTAAGGTGAATAATTATATGTTACATAATTATATAATTGAGGAATAACTATTAAATTATATTACACATATCTAAATAAGAACTACAATCATCTTTTATCTGTATCTCTACAAGTAATAAAGATAAATGTGCATGTATATGCATGAGGTGTTAGCACTCCACAGTCCAGACCATTTGACCCAAAACTACCAAATTTAGCACATGATAACCTTGGAAGGTGGAAATGCGGTCCTCGGAGCGTTTTTTTAAATTTTAATTAGATTTTAAATAATTTAAAAATTTTGTTGAATTTAACTTTTTTACCGCAGTAACTTTTGAAAATATTATCTCAAAAACCATAAATTTTACAAATTGCATTTAAAGAAAACGGCTTCATTGCCTGATAATTTGGTGAAATCATAGACATGAAACTGTATTAAACGATTTACTTGAAATTAACTATAACCAATAACCATAGTACGCTTTGGCGAACCAGATGGTCGCCAAAAGCAACTAATAATTTAAGAAATGGGACATTCTGTTTTGCGTGATTTTAGGAGCTCTGCATTGTAAGGTCAATTATATTTATCCTATTACATTTGCATAATTGCTTATAGTTGAATCTAAGAAATAACAGAAGATTCTACATATCTTTAAGATATTTTTTTTTCGAATTAAGTTATTTAAGAGCAAAATCATTATTTTTTAAGCAACTTGAAAAGGCTAAAATATTTTTACATAGTTTTTACTTTACTTACTAAAAATTTTACTACCGTACTTACTTTAGTTACTTCTATAGAAAACGTTTTAACACTTTAAAAAATGTTTCGAAAGAAACTTTGTTTTCAAATTGCAATGCAAATGTTATCTGATATGTTCAGTTAAAGTTTTTTTTCGCAAATGAAATAAAACTTAATGTACCATATAACAAAATAGAAAATAACTAATAAACCACACAACTACGATCTTAGCTATAACGGATATTAAATATAATTAATTGCCTTTCGAACAATTTATTTTCCCATCTCCTTTCTCCCAATTTACAATCAAATCCTTAACCATTACTTTTGAGAGCAGAAATAACTTTTTAACCCCTTTCTTTCTTTCTTCCCTCTTTTCAGAGGAATACCTCAAATTTCTTTCCTTTTTATATTTCTGTGGATTGGTGGTTTCTAGTCAAATCCTTCCTTTTTTCATTAAATAATGATAAGGCTTTTTATAAGATTGTTTTAAAAAGATTTTATCATTCCTATATGGTTGAATTAGTAGGTTTTCTTGCATTATGTATTCAAAGATATCTGAAAATATTTCAAATTACACAAAACTGATTTCAAAAAGGAAAAGTTAATTTTTTAAAAATTAGTTATCAATGGTAACTTTATACTTTTAAGTAAAAGAACTAATGCATGTATAAATAGATGAAATTTAATTCAAAATAATGATGACTGTATCTTTTATTGCCTGTGCAAAAATTAAAAGACTATTTATCTTTAAATTTAAAGTTGATAAAATCCGGATGTTTGTGTAGTATTTCAGAATTTTCCCCATAATGGAATTTCAGAAATCGAATTCAAACAAGCAGTTATAAAAAACTAGTGCTGTGAATCCTTTAATAATTGTAGTTGTAATTGCCTATTCATTAGTATATATAAGTTTACTTTTTTTACGACATACGGGGGAAGGTTCCGTCTTTCAGCCATTGCTTCATCATTGTTAGTCCACTGTGCCTCAACAAATATTTTAGAAATTAAAAATATCTTGGTGTTAGGTACGTGGCGACTCGATTTTTGATGATCTTTCTAGAAGGATCTTTTCATATTCACAGAAATTGTAAAAGGCTGTGAGACAAACTGAGATTCAGTTGAGTTGAGCTCAAGCGACAATCAAGTGAATACTTTCTTTGTAATTTCGATCTCTTACAAAATCTCTGAATCCTTTTTGCTGTTATGAGGGTTTAAAAATGATTTGATGCTTGTGTGAGAATATTTACTACAAATGTTGCTCATGTACATGTTTCGACTGAGTTTTGTTATTTGTGTATAGAATAAGGCAGAAGACATCATTTGTTTTCTTGTAGTATAAGACATTGTTACTTTTTAATAGGCTATCGATTCGTTTTAGTGCTCACCGCATAAGTGGAATTTGAATATTTCTCGTTACAATTTTTTAAAGTTATCTATAAGTCATGCTTCATATATTGTAAACGTTCTTTTTTCTCAGTTTATTTTTCAGATAGAAAAATTTTACTATTGTTGGAGACGTGAGTAACAAGTGCTCCTTATCATGCTTTTATTTCCTTCCCTCAGAAACAGACATTTTTTTAAAGAATTATCATTTAGAAATAGCAAATCTTGGTGCTTGGGAATAAAATTCATTTCTTTGAAAAGGACTTTTAAATTTAAACAAATCAGAAGTATCAATTTTCTTAATGATGACTGAAGTATTGTATACTTTTCATAGTTATTTTAATTAGACAGGAATTTAAAATTTAGTGGTGAATTAAATTTTGCATTTCAAATAATTGCATTTCAAATTATTGAAAATTCATTGACTTGACTAATTTGATGAATTAATCTGTATACTTATATGAAACTCAGTGTGTGTGTGTGTGTGTGTGTGTGTGTGTGTGTGTGTGTATGTGTGTGTGTGTGTGTGTGTGTGTGTGTGCGCGTGCGTGCGTGCGTGCGTGTGTGTGTTGGCGCTCTACAGAAATGACCATATGACCTACAGCTACCAAATTTGGTAAGTTTATACCTCGGAGATCGGGAATGTGCACCTGGTGTCCCTTTTTTGAAATTTTAATTATTAATTAAAAACTAACTTTCCCGCCAAAAACTGTTTTCATTTTCCCCAACGCCTAATGAGTAAGGCTTCGGGGTTTTTTTTCCCAACAGTAATGAGGCGAGGGTTAACAATTTTTGGCCGATTATTTTAATTTTTTATGCATTTAAAATTAAACATTGTTAATTAATCGATCTTTCGAATTCATTCTGAAGTACTTTTGAATTAAAATAACACAGAATAAAGGAAATTAAAAAATTTTAATCTGCATATCGTTACCCCAACTGGCATAGAAAATATCACGCATTTGCGTTGCCGTAACTGGCGTTGAAAATTCACGCATGCGCATTGTGTTCTGATTGTTGACAATATTATCAACGGATGATTCTTGATTTAAATTATTTTTAGGTTAGTTGCATGCTTTTATAATTAAATTGTATTTATGTTAGTTGTATATTTTTTGTATATGCTTATAGTTTTAAGTACATTTTTTAAGTAGTTATTTTAATCCTGTTTTAGACCGATTATTTTAAACGATTCATTTTATTTTCTTAGTGTTTGATGCATTTAAAACTAAACATTGTTAATTAATCGATCTGTTCATGATGAATCTGTAGAAAATTTTGTTAACAAATTCTTGAGATAACATAAATTAAGAAAGATATTCTTTAGTGCCCATAAAGTTTAAACGCTCATTGACTCTGTTATCAGTAATCATATTATAAAAAAATGCTTTGTTTCTGTAAAAATTATTATTATATTCATTTCAGATTATTTCTTTCAACTTTAATTTAAAGCATAAATTTTACGAGAGCTAACAGAAAATTAGAGAGATACATATTACGTTATGACTGAAGGCCTGTATAATATTATGAGTAAATTATATGACTATCAAAATTTGAAGTTTTAAAATATTTTAATGAAGAATCTATTAAAGTAGGAATTGCGTAAAATATTTAATTATTAAAATTTAAATGAACATTAAGATTAGCGAACTGGCTGGTCACCGAAGGCGGCTAGTTTATAATAATTTATTTGTTCAGCGAATTTCCATTGTGACAGTAATCTATTCGGAAATAAAAAGAGACGCAAAGATGCTAAAAATATAAAAATACATGAGAACAGAAGTATTTTTGCATTTCTTTTATACATAAATTTACTTTTAAGAAAAAGCATGAACTGAGAAAACATTTCAGGAACAGGTTATTTTTTTTAAATATTCTTATATAAATCATAACTTACCCTATCTAGATATATAAACTCGATACTACGAAGAAACGACTCATTAAATGTAAAAGGATTCTACAAGTTTAAAAAAAATCTACCTTCTACAAAATGATTTCATTTAATATATTGTTAAATTCTTTATGAATTTTTAATATGAATTACCCATTGATGAAATTTAAATTACTCAGCTTTAAGACTAATTAAATTTTAATCAAATGTATATCTCAGCACACATTATTAAGGAATTAATTTCCTTATTTTATGCCCTAAATAGTTTTTAAGAAAAATGATTATTTATACGGTTTAAGACTTCACAGTTTAGAAAAAATAATTAACAGGGTTTTATTTTATCTCATTTCTTGAAATTTCTCAGAAAGGGTTTGAGTTTCCATTGAGTAAAGTCACAAAAATATTAATTAAAATTGTTATATTTTATAATCGGTTTATATTTCAAAATAATTATTTTATTGATTGTTACATGGGCAATGCATATATTAGGTTTGCTGATCAAAAAAGATTGTGATCATTTACATAAGTGCACTTAATTAGCTTCGATTAAACTATTTTTCCTAATTTAAATTATTTTGTCTTTAGTTCAATAAATTTTATAATTATTTTTAACTTATAATACTCGTATGAATACAGATGAGAAAATTAAAATAAATTTGTGCTGGATTTATATTTTTTTATGTTTTTAATTTTTATATTTTCGTTGCCAAATTTCAATATTCTGTAAAAATATCAGATTTTTTTTAAATTTTTAATTCAAATATATAAGTAATATTTCAATATTGGTATGTGTAATATCCGTTTGCTGCGCATTACCCTTTAAATCTTAAACGCTAATAAAAAGCTGTAGGTACATATCCTATTTAGGTCTAAAGAAAACCACAGGTTAAATTTCCTTAAAATTGAATTCACCGGTTTGATTATGGGGTGTTCTATCAACGGAAACATTCTGTCTCTAGAGCTCTGAAAAGTGCGATTTACAAAGCATTGCAGTAAAGCGCCAAAAAGGAGCAAAATGACTCAAAGAGTAAAAACAAGGAGACTAGCGCAGAGTCGCGATTCGAGGAAAATATTTGAAGCATTTTGGTACTTCGGGAAGATTTAGCTGATCTTTCAGGGCCACTTTAAATACAATTAATTTACAATAAAAATTACAATTCTATTTCTTGGCAGAAAGTACACATCTTTCTTTTCTAGATGCATAAATTAAATTAAACATGAGAGTAAAACAATTGCTTAATCTTCTAATTTATTAGAACAATATTTATTCGTATATATAGAGTTTTAAAATTTTGTAATAAAATCAGTTTATATGTAATAAATAAAATATAAATGAAATATGGGTGTTTCAATATAAATTTGCTAGCTGTATTTCTTTTCATTATTTATCTTATCAGCTAACAAATAAGTCGAATTTATAGAAGAAATTTTTATACATTTGCTGACGTTTCTAATCATATACTTTTTTTTATGAAAAATTATAATTTAATTAAGGTTTTTAATCTAAACGATCATATATTCCATTGTTTATTTCATATATATCACAATATAGAGATGATTTGCGAAAGCATTTTTTAATTTGTTCAAAACAAATAAATTGAAAACTTCTGAATTTTTTTGCAGAGGAAATAATTTTTCGAAAATAGATATCTTAGTTATATATGTGTTTTTTTCGATAATAGTTAATAATCTTTCTATAAAAGTATATACGTTAAATATATACATTTGTTTGGATCTAAGCTTAAATTGTCAGTGGTTTACATAGTTGTATGTAAAAATTCGATTCTTTTTTTTTAATTTAGAGATGAAGTTTCGAAAAACACTCTATAAAAGTCCAAGAACTTTGGAATGTAAAAACATTTATAAATCGTTTACTGGTTGGCATATAAAATAGTTGAAAATTATGTCATATATATACATAACTAACTGATCGTAAATGTATATTCAAAATCCTTACTTAAAATTCAGTTAAATCTCACTTTTACTCAATTCAGGAAACATACTTTATGGCAGAATGTCTTTAATTAAGAAAGAGTTTTCGAATTGTAGGTGAATTTAATATTCTAAATTTTGTGATCACTCTGAAATGAATTTCGCGAAGTTTCATAATTATATGAATATTAGAATTAATGTCTCTAGTGTGAAATTAGCCTGATAAATATAGTAAATAATCTGAAATCTGCAATGTACGCCAAAATTTCTCATTTTTATCGGATACATGATGTGTAATTTATTTCGGTTTCTTCAGTTGCAAAGTTAGATGCTTTATCAGAGCAATTCATGTTTCGAAATATATATTTACAAGTCAAAATACATAAAAGATGTGTAAATAAACTGGAAATGTTTGTGATAAATTTTCCTTAGTGAATCGAAAACAGTATTATATTTGAAAGAATAATATGATATTAAATTCCAAAATAAGTGCTTTCCTATTTTGGAATCTAAAAATCCACTCTAAATTTATGGATTGTGAAGTAAATATTTTGGCAGTGGGCATCAAAAGCAAGTTGTTTATTTCGTTATGTATAAACATTTCACTAACGTAAACATAATTAAATTCTTGACGAAAGCATCTAAGGCAAGTTGCCAGAAGTGAATTATATCTGTCTGGTTCGTTTATTAGAAAATGCAATTAAAGATAGGCTAAACCAAATTATCGCAAAGTTTTCACATCGTTTCCGAGTTTCATGATGGCGCCTAACTTCTAAGATTGGTTATCTACAGTGAAATGAATTTTGTAGAAAAGTTACATAATTAAATGAATGTTACATAATTTGCTGTCCAATTTGTTTCCAAGAAGCTGCCAGGATCTCAAATTTCATATTATACATAAATTTTGTTAAAGACGTTTACAGTTTTAAATTTTGTAGCAGTTTATGCCAGCAATAATATTTTTAATTAAAAAAATTTGAAATATGTTTTAATGTTTTGTTATTTACCTTTTTTATAAAAAGAAATCTCTCCTTCTAAGAATCCAATAAATAATTTTATTCATAACAGGATAAAGCCTTTTTGGTTGATTTAGTTACCCACATTTCATACAAGGGAGTTCAAATGAAAAGATACGAAACGGCACTGTAAAAGTATACACCATATATACCACTAAAAGTATATAAAAAGTATACCATATAAAAAAGTATATACCACTAAAAGTATACAACATATCAGAGCGTCCTTGAGTTCGCCATCCAAGGTCCGCTACTTGTTGAATTCCTAGAGCACAGAAGAATTATTAACTCCGATGTGTACTGTGAGACACTCCGAAGATAAGCAGGTCAATCAAGAACAAAAGATCGGATCTACTCACGGAGGGTGTGGTTCTGCTCCATGATAACATCCACACGTAGCCAGGATCACAGACGTGGAATTGACCAAATTCAAGTTTGACCATCCGCCCTACAGCCCGTACATGTCGCCCTCAAATTTTCATGTGTTTGGTCCCCTGAAAAAACATCTGAAAGGGAAGCACTTCAACTCGAACGGCGAATTCAGGGAGGCTGTGAAGGACTGGGTCTCGTCACGGCCACAGGAATTCTGAGAACATGGAACCCTTCGGCTCATTAATCAATGGGATCGTTGTGCTCAGGTCTATGGTGTTTACTTTGAATGAAGTCTTCATTTGTACCCACAGTGTCGTTTCGTACTTTTTTATTCTAACACCCCTTGTACAATTATATTATCGATTTTCTGTATTTTTGGAATGAAGCATTTGGGATAAAAACATTATCACTTAATTTAATTATCCATCATTAATAAATTAATTAGTACAATCTGCAGAAAATGTTACAATTCCATTTGCTATCTGCATTTATTTCTTCCCCTGATGAGTAAATCAATGTATTGTTTGCAAATTTCACAATCTGTTTCTGAAACCTGAGTGCGAATTTAAGATGGTAAGAAATAATTTTACGTACATGATCATATATTTATACTAATAAATACACTTTCTCTATCTTAGAGTGTATAGTCAATCTTATTTCAAACTTAAATTTCGGTGGTTGATGCAATATTTGAAAATGAAGCTAGAAACATGGTTATTAGTTCTATTTATCCCCTTCAAATTTTTAAAAGGAGTTTTAATTTTTAGGTTTGTTTCTTGCTTATAAATTTAAAAACTTAAATTTTTGCTCCATTTTTATCATTATAAAAATAGTTTAATTTTTTACATGATATATATATAATTTTTGAAGCAGTTTCGAAGCCGAAGAGACAGAAGACACTTTGAACTTTTAACTTCGCTTTTTCCCCGGGAGGCATAATATATGTACAAGCAAGAAGCGAAGAGGTACATCACAGCACAAGACCGGAAAAAGAAAAGTGTGAACGAAAGATTTATCCCCTATACTGTGAGATTCTGATAGGGATTTCTTTACACGTGTCGATTTAGGTAAGGGAATTATAGGGATCTTTTAAAATAATTTGTTTAGTTCGACAAATTTTTATCCCTTCACTCTGAGTGTGAGAACCGCTGATTTAAGCATTTTTACAGAGCTGTTGTAGCATTAATTAAGCAAAAAAGGTGGAAATGGATCAGGAAATAAGAGAACATTTTAGAAGGAAGTTAATATGGGTTAAATTAAGATAAAAATTAGGAAATAAATTAGGATTTAATTTTAGATTTAGAGATATCATTGCATATATGTGTGTGTATTGGTTTGTGTGTGGGTGGTGTGTGAGAGAGAGTGGGTGTACATAATTTTTTCGAATATTTTGGAAAAGTATGAATTAAATGAGCAGATACCATTTCCGATACTTATTACATGTCGAGATTTAACCTTATATTAAATGTATTGATTTAATGCCGAACATTACTTTTCGACTTAATAGAAGATTTAATTTTTATTGAGCAGTCATTATTGTGAGTGAATTTTCTATTTATTCCGTTATTCTGCAAAAACTATATTCGCATTTAATAAATAATAGTAATTTCCATTTACGAAAATTTGAATATAGAATAAATTAGTTGATATTTTCAATACTTTGGGAATGTTTTTAACCTCGTTGCAATGATCAAAATTACGCAGAATCTGTTTACCGATAAAGAAAATGTAATTAAAAAATCATTTTCAATAACATATTGCTATGTCCAATCAGTAGTTAATAAATAAAACATTTTATATTAACTTTGGAGATTTAAATTAACCGAAACGATACTATTTTTTACAAAAATATGCATAGTTATACTTATTTGCTTGAAAGAATGTGCCTTTTTAATCTTTTAATGTTTATTATTATTTTGAAAAAGCTAGGCAGTTTTTCTCTGAAAAATAAAGTAGCAACAATTGCATGATGTCTATTATTGGTTAGTTCTGTTCTAATGCTAAATTCAATTTTGTAGGTACCATCCCCAACAAATATTCAATTAAATACCTCAATTTAGCCGTTTACTTTCGAGTTTAAGATAAGTGAAATATATTTATTTATTTATTTTGTGCTTTTCAGTACACACTTTTTGGGGCTTAAATTAAGGAGCAAATGGTTAGTTTCAATTACTATCCACTAAATGCTTAGATACAAATTGTTTCACTTTATTCACTCGGTTTAAAATTCAGGGAATAAAGAAACAATTAAATGAATGCATCGTGGAAAAGTCAATTAGAGTAAATGGGGAAAAATTTTGCTTAGAATTTCATTTTCCGTGATTTAAAATAGTCTTGCTTCAAGAAAAATAAGTCTATAATTTATGTAATTGCATAATCATGTTCAGGTTGCATTAAATATTGCCATTTTTTTCAACATTAATTTATTGATATCAGTCTTAATTACAGCAACGTGCATAACCACCCTATCATATTCTCAAACACTTCAGATCATATAAGTTAACTAAAATCATGCAAAAACATGCATGTTTTTTAATGCAATAATTGGAGAAATACATTCTGTTACATTTCTTTAAATTTTTCTCTTTACTTATTCATGCAAAAATAATTTAAAGTTTACTCCAAAAATTAATGAAGTAATTTCATTTTAAAAATGGCATATGACAGAAGGTGTGAAGGGGAACTGTGTTGACACCCTTTACGTAATGACATGCTTTCTACTAATGAAAATCAGCAATTCGTAACTATGACGGTAACGGTAATTATATTTTACATAAAGAATATGTGTGGCATATTTTGAAAAATTTACAGAAAAATTAATCTAAGCAACAGCCAATGGGGCATTATTTTATAAAAATTGTAATATATTTTAGACAAATTATAATATGCAATTTTTGTCTATAATTATCATTTTTACTGATGAATCTTTCTTTTATTACAGAAATCAATTCTTCTGCTTACTCTTGAGAATATTAATATTTAATTTGCTGAAAAAAATTATTTTTACATGCAAAATATATAATTTTTTTTTAAATTTTTCATAATAATTATTAATTTAATTGGTGATTTTTTTCCAATGTGATTGAAAAAATCATACTAATGCTTTGTTTGAATCTATAGGCATTGATATGATAAGAACTCTTATAAATATTTATAAGAATTAAATGTCATAATTCATAGTACAATTATTACTAATGCACATATGCTTCCGCTTATGTTTTAGAAGGATTTAAACATATTTTTAATAGTATGTTATACAATAAAATGTAAAAATACTGTATGCTATCAGAATAACTACATTTGGTAATTAATTATTTTCATAGCCCTCACCCCCAGAGATAAAGTAAATTCAGGAATCGATCATCTTGGTGGCATTTTATGCATAATGGAGTTTGATAACCTTTCATAACCTGCAAATCATGAAATAAATCCATTGTCTTGATGTTCCTGGCGTAAACTGAAAATTGTCAAGAAACTCCAGTGTGCAACCACTTTGGCGAAACCAAAATATCTTTTTTAATGGAGCTTGTCGATCTTGACATAGTTTGAAAATCACAGAATAAAAAAAAATAAACAAGTGCAATTATTTTGATAGAGAGTATGCATTACGCATCATTTCATAAAAAGTTTTGCAGAGCATTAATTCAACCCTTTAATTATTTATTACATTATTCACAAATAATAAAATGGATGAAAATTTATCTGTTTCATTCAATCGCAAATAGAAATATTTTTATTTCACTTTAAAGTAATCACATTTTTATTCAGTTGGAAAAATATTGTAAAAGGGAAAAGTGAAATTGATAGAAAAGTGATGGAACAGGTTTGGATCCATTTGAAGTTATCTCTTCAAAGAAATACGGTCCAATGATAAAGGTAGCTGTGAAAGCACAACATATTCTCACTTTTTCAGGATGCAAGGGCTGTTTCTGGATAACGTGAGGTTTTCCTCTGCCCAAATTCGACAGTTGTGGGTGTTAATTCGCCCATTGAAGCAAAAGTGTGCCTCATCACCCCACAGACTGTCCATGACCTAGTTGTGTCAACAACCATTCGAGCAAGGAACTGAAGTGCAAACGTTTTACGGATCTCTAAGTCCCCGTCCTGCAACAGGTGCACAGGCTTGATTTTGTATGGATAAAAATGCAAAATCTGCCGCTACGATTTTTCGTACAGTTGAATAGGGCATATCCAGAACACGGGAAACAACTGGCAAACGCACACTATTACGCGGCGACTGAATGCTGGCTTCAACGAGCACGGTTGCAACCTTTTTGATGTCGAAAGACGGGATTTTATTTTCCTTCCTCTACCTGGAAAAATGCCAAATTGCCCAGTTTTTTATTTTTTTTTTTTCTAAATTTCTGCATCATCTTGTGTAGGTTACTTGGAGACATTGGACCTCTTCCTTTAGAGCTACAACGGATTTTGTTCGTTCTGGTAGAGCAATTTCACCAGTAGCGCTTTTTCTTGAAACGTAGGCATGACGAACAGAGAAGAAACTGATGTTCGTGCAGAATCCGCCTTCTTTTTTCCAAAGAAAAATGGTAATAGACATGCGCTGTAACACAAATTATGTTTCACATTTTCAATAAATGCCATTTGGGTTACAGCGCCATCTATTGGGGAATATTTGTACTACCTTTTTAATTAATAAATGTAAAGTGCATCATCTGAATAATCTGTAGCTCAAATTTTATCTTTTTTGGACTAATAGAACGCATTTTAGAGTCATCTCAAATGGGTAATTTATTTCTTGTTAACCCTGTAATTTAGAAGCTATTGAAGTTCAATTTTTTCTCCTTTTTTTATGCATGCATAAATTTAATTTAGAACAGTCTTTTTTTTTTTTTTTTTAGTTTCCGATATTTTTCTTCTATTTAGTTCCTGGAATAAGCAATCCTGAAGGCTCTATTAACAAAACTGGAGTCATATAGGATGTAATAAAAAAATTGCCAACTACCATAGGACAAAAGCAATTACAGAAGACTAAAAAATAGTTTTCAATAAATTCAGTAATTTCGAGAATTCAATTTTTGGACTAATTTTAATAAAATATACATCTTTATCTTAGTTCAATAATTTTTAAGTATATGTAGAAACAAGTCCTTATAATAAAGTATAATATATATACACTGGTGTGCAAAACTTAAGAAACATAAATGTTTTTTGTCATAACTTCACGAGAAATCATCTGAGAGACATGAAATTCAGAAATGAGATACAGCATTTTGTTCTGAAAGAATGAAGAAAGCATAGTTGCGCAGAAATGAATACACTGCATACAGTATGGAATCAAACAAAAAAAGGCTTTATTGAACTCATAGTATCTTTACACATGATTGTCTGTCCAAGAGGAAGAACAGCAAGCAGATGTTCCTTAGTATGGGATATGCCCTCCCCTTACTGTAATGGTTGCTTCGCACCGTCTCCCCATACTCAGCACCAGATTGTCCAACAGTTCTTGAGGTAAGAGTGCCCATTCCTCAATCAGCATCTGTTTAAGTTGTCGGGTGTTGCCAGGAGGATGTAATCGTGCCGCAAGGCGTCTCCCCAAAGCATCCCACACATGTTCTATCGGATTTAAATCAGGGGAGCCCGCCGGCCAATCCATTCGAGTGATATCTTCACATTCCAGGAGCTCCTCAACAGCATGAGTCCTGCGTGGCCGTGCATTGTCATCCACAAAAACGAAGTCTGATCCAATGGCACCTCGGAACAGACGCACATGGGGAAGGATCACCTCCTGACAATAGCGATCTCCAGTTACAGAACCTCTGTCGAAAACGTGGAGCTCATTCCGCCCTTTCATCATAATGCCTTCCCAGACGACAACTCCAGGACCACCGAAACGGTCTCTTTCCGTGATGTTACAAGCGATTCCCAACGCCAGTTGATTTGGAGAGAAGTCGGGAGACGGTTTCATTCCAGTATGGATGACAATGCACGGCCACACAGGACTCATGCTGTTGAGGAGCTCCTGGAAAGTGAAGATATCACTCGAATGGATTGGCCGGCTTGCTCCCCTGATTTAAATCCGATAGAACATGTGTGGGATGCTTTGGGGAGACGCCTTGCGGCACGATTACATCCTCCTGGCAACACCCGACAACTTAAACAGATGCTGATTGAGGAATGGGCACTCTTACCTCAAGAACTGTTGGACAATCTGGTGCTGAGTATGGGGAGACAGTGCGAAGCAACCATTACAGTAAGGTGAGGGCATATCCCATACTAATGAACATCCACTTGCTGTTCTTCCACTTGGACAGACAATCATGTGTTAGGATACTATGAGTTCAATAAAGCCTTTTTTTTGTTTGTTTGATTCCATACTGTATGCATTGTATTCATTTCTGCGCAACTACGCTTTCGTCATTCTTTCAGAACAAAATGCTGTATCACATTTCTGAATTTTATGTCTCTCAGATGATTTCTGGTGAAGTTATGGCAAAAAACATACCTGTTGCTTACGTTTTGCACACCAGTGTATATATATATAGTAATTTGCATTTCAAGAAAATTGTCACACTTCAATATAAAAAATAATGTTCCAAGATGAAATATACAATAAAATGCTTCCTTTATTTATGTGTCATTTTTGAAAAACTTTTTTAAAGATATTTTTCTGTTAAATTTTATTTCATTTAGTTTATGATATAAATTTCAAATTCGGACCTAGTCATTAATTACTATGTCTGAAGTGTCAATACTGAACCGTCGCCAGTTGTTGAAAAGTCAGTTTTGAAAATAGTAAGATAAAACTTTTTCCTAAAATTTCATTGACTCACCTTTTCATGTCACTACAATATTTTATATATAATAATATGAAGTCATTTACTCTATATAGCACCGTTTTCCGATCTTTTAAAATCCATCTATCAAGAATTAAAATTAAAAAATCATTTCTGTGTAAGTATCAATCTGTCTTAGATTTTTAGAGCTTAAATCGAATATAAGTTCTTATTACTTACCCGTAGTTTGCAGTTTAATTTGATAGATAGCATTAGTTATTCCAATTTTTAAATCCTTGGTAATTTTTTTAAATTAACTCTCTGGATTTCTCTTCCATTTACATCATCATGAAAAGTTCCTTTTTAAACTTAAGGGAAACACTTTTGTGCTTAGAGGTTTAAATTAAATCTTGGTCAGATGTAGTTTCGATGTTTGGAGATCGGATTTCGATCAGATGTTTGGAGAAATAACTTTCATAACTTGAACAATTACCATTTCTATTTTTAAAAAAGAAATTAATCCGTGGTTGCAAAATTATTGCATGGTAATGTTTCAAGCTAACTCTTGAGTAGAGAAGCATTTTAAAAGGATCTCACGAGGAAATGTAACTTATTTTGATTACATAAATTTTCTTCTTTGAAGAAACAAAAAGAAAATGTGGGTGATTCTTCGTAATTTACAAGACATGTTATCATTTACAAGTTAGGCATCTTTTTCTCCATATCTCAGAGCTACAAGATGATGAGGTTTTGAATGACCGTGGCAGCTTGAAGTAAATGATATTCCAATACTACTAATATATATATGCTTGTAGTTAAGTGATTTCTCGAAAATGAAAGTAATTCGTCAAATCATTTAATCCGTTCTTATTCTTTCTTCGTTATTTTCATTTAAAAATATTTTTCGTCTTCAAAAATGGCTTGTAGTTGAAGCCTTCAGTATTATTGATTGTATACTTAATAAGAAAAATCTTCATGAATCATGAAAATCATCACAATCTTCTTCATCATGGAAATTTTCTTCATCCATATAAAAGTAATCTTTAGAATCACCTCAAATGAAAGCACAGTTTTACAACAATGCTCTTAATATTCTATTTAATATAGACTTCCTAACAGCTAAATATCATTGGAAAAGAGTATGTCATTAAATTCATCTTGGAGAAGTATGGTGGTGTCCTCATCTCCTTGGCGAAATAATAAATTAAATTCATTATAATAAATTATAATAAATTCATCGAAGAAATCTAGCCATACGAGAAAATTTCTTCTATCGGCAAAATACATGCTAACAAAAAAGAATGTATTTCTTCTGTTCATTTAATGTAACTCGTTTTACAGGACTTCATGTGTTTGAAGAAGATTTAAAAATATTTTATTGATAGACCAGTAACATGAGTGATTGTCTCTTAAAGAAATTTAGCGCTTTGAATTAATTTTTGATGCGTGGTTGTATAGTATTATCAAAAAAATTTATCAACCAGGTATTATAGCACAGGATGGTCGGTTGCACTGTGCACTAATATGAAATGCTGTTTTGTTTTGTTTTTTTGCAAAAAAAAAATTAATAAAAAAAGATTTTGAGTCAACAAATGAATTTAAAATGGTTAATACAGCAATGTGCTAAAATATTAAGTTATTTTTTGAAAACTTTTACAATTAATAAGAATATTTATGCGCCTTATGAAAAATTGCTCTACTCAATTTATTCAATTTTCTTTTCTTTCCACTCACCCCTTTCATTATATTCACTTCGTCTTCTCATTTTATTATTTTCTTGTGTCTTTTAATTAATATACCATTGCGTTTTATTTTTCCTTTAATGTTTTTCTTTCTTATAATAATGTTTACTTCTGTAAAATTTGGATATTAAAATTGAAATTTTGGCTTTAAACTCTTGATGCATTTTTTTTATGTAGTAGCATATGCGTATGTTAATATGTGCATATTTATAATTGTTTAAGTATGTATGTATTTATATACATTTACTTCTACTTTTATCTACTTCTTTAATTATTTTTTCATTAACTATTTAATGAACAACTTTATGCATGATTTGAGGTTTTTGATATACATAATCCTGTGAGCTTTGTGTAGAGCATTTCTTAAGCACAAACTTTAGCTAACTTTAAATTATAAATAAAATAATGGAATATTTATTGTCTATCATTCGCTTAATTCCATATTGATCTCGACGAAATTAATTTAATCTGAACAAATCCAAATGGATTGATCTCCTGAAACTTTATTATGTACTCTTCAAGAAAACTCATATCCCCTCTTCCTATAAATAACATTTTTGATCTTGAGAAAAACCGTTAAAATCATTTTGTTTTTTTATCATGTTTACACGCAAGCGACTTGTGGAAATAATGAAAAAAACCGATACTAATAACATTCCAAATTTCATCCATTTAAATCAAAACGTTTTCGAACAACACATGTATTAATAAACTAACACAAATTGAAAAATGTAGAAATTCATCAAACATTCAAAACTTTTAGGATTATAATACCTTTTTTTCGTAAACGAAACAGTTAAAAAAATTAACCTTTTGACCTATAACGACGTTTAAATAATATACGTGTATATATTGCTTGAAATTCCTGGTTACAAATTAATTTTTAATATAATATAAAAGGAGAAAGTTATTTTTTGCAATGGAATAAAACTTTAAACTTTAAAACTTTATATATATATATATATATATATATATATATATATATATATATATACAAAATTATTGATTGAAAACAGAATAAGATTAATAGAGAATCAAACTATTTTATTCTATTAACTTTATTGTATCATTTGAATAATAACAGAGATAAACAAAATCTTCTAATGTATCGGGACCAAATCTGTTAACTTCAACAATTCAACAACAGATGCATAATGCAATCCCCTGCGAGGCTATGTTTATTTTTCCCTATGATGACTTATAATCTTTCTATATAGGAAATTGCATCCATTTAGCCTCTGAGGACAAAAATTAAATAAATTGTGCCAGAGTAGATGATAAAAAATAAGTCTCATACATTATTATTTTTTATGGTAAAAAAGCCGTAATTAAAATATAATACTCACATATCAAATATAAAATAAAGTAAAGTTGTGCAAATTATTTTTCCAACAAAATAATTCTCTTAAGAATTGGAAGTCGACATCTTTAGTTATTTCTATTTCATATCCTACGCAAAGTTTTCAATTTCATTTTAAGAGCAACGCAACAGAAATGGATTCTTCCTCCCATAGGAAATTGATGGAGCACAGTTATTCACTGTTAGAATAACTTACTCAGCATGCATTTTTTTTTCTCATATCATTTCATTTTTCCTTTCAAAATAAACATATTCAGCACTCTGCACATAACAGATTCCAAAAAAGAAAACATTTGCTTTACGTATTAATTTCCTAGAATACAAATTTCATTTTATATCCGTACCAAATCATCATATCCACCTCGAGTAATCCACTTACTGGTTGAATTTGAAAGTGTAAGCTTCATAAATTACATTCCAACAATATATTTAAAAAAAACGAGGTACACCAAGACTTAGCGATTAATATAAAACAGTTTTGTTTCTTCTAGCAAACACAATAAGATATTATAAGGCGTTAATACTGTAACTGTCTTTGCTAGTAATTACTTCTTCAAATTCCTAGATTATATTCATTTCTTTTAACTCATAAATTATTCATTTGTATATTCATTTTATTAAAAGAAAATGTAAATTATTCGTCGGTAATTTTAGATGTTCATATCCTTGAATTTAATAAACAAATCCTTAAAATATCAAAACAAAAGTCTCAAGTAAGCATTACAGAAGTTGAATATTTATGAGTTGTTCATTTCCATTTGTTTCCTATTTCGAATTTCAAAACAAATGAATTAATACTATGTAAGTGGCGTTTGCTAAACTATGCTTTTACTTATTACATCTGTTATTAATAATATTCCAGATTCTAATAAATTTAAAAAATAACTTGTTGCGATTCACCCTAAATTTAAAAGAGTTCATTTCCCTTTTATGTGGAGTAATTTTCATAAATAACAGAATTCATGGTTCAAATATAATGTAAAGATCTTGCAATCACTCAGATATTTAATTCAATATTCGTCAAAAATTTATCATGCCTAAATTTTTAAATGGTGAAGACGTGTTTGATAAATTTTTCTTGGCGCACTAAAACGAGGGGAAAAAATATTCCTCACTTTTTGGACAAAAACTAGCCAATTATAAACATTTCAATATAACTGGTTTAAAACATTTCATTGGTCACCTTAAAAAAGAAACCACAAATAAATTCAGGACGCTTAAATTTAACTGCTTGATCTAAAATAATGAAATTTACTCGCTAAGTTTTGATTGTATATGTGCCGATTTATATGTGCCGAGTATGTTTTAACAAATACACTTCATAAAATGATACTGTATAAAAGTTTGGCATCATAATATTTTGAAATACTTTTATCGTTACAAACAGCGTAAATCATAATTATTCCCATTATTTTTCCAATAATAAGTATATAAGTAGATATCTCTAAAGATTTTGAAATTGGCTATTAAACCACGATTAGATTATATGCTCTATTTATTATTTAACAGCTTATTTATTTAAAAATAAAATGTTTGCTTGTGAATAAATAAATAAAATGATTACAAATATTTTTCCGAGACAAACACTAGCCTTCTATTTCGCTCTGTATGTTCTACAGTAATATATTGATTACTGAGAAAATTTGAACTTTTTAAAAGAACTTCTGGAAGCTCAACTCTGGGCAATTTGTTTAATGACGTGGTCAATTTGTTTCGTAACCATGATGTAATGCCCTCTAGAGTTTTGTGCGGAAACAGTTTATTAGCAAGCCCATTAAATGTAATATGGTATTAACTTAATGCATTTCTGCACGAGATGATTCTTTACAGTTAAAGCATAAAGTAATTTACATTGGCACTTTGTAAATAAACCTTCGAGTATTTCGAGAATGCAAGCAATATAATTATCTATCAATTTTTGAATTCAGTATCAGAATCAGCATAATTATCTGTTTTTTGCAAAGCTGTGTCTCCTATATAAAATGTTAGTATAGTTATCCAATACGTAAACGTCCTAAGGCAACAATGCAAGTATCACAAAAATGTATGATAAGGCGCTATATGACATTTTAGCATGAGAGCATAGAAAAAGGCTCTAATAATTAGGTGTAAAGAATGCTTTCTTTCTGGTGTAAAATCGTATTTTTTAAAGGAAAGACACTTAACTTTAAAAACCTAAAAAAGCAAATCTGAATCAAATCGTTAGACCCGTTTCCGAGATACAAGAAATATATATATATATATATATATATATATATATATATATATATATATATATATATATATAATATAAGAATTGCTGGCTTAAAGATGTAAAATTAGATATTTTCTATAAAATTCACCGTAGAAATTTTAAGATTTTTTTCCAAAAGAAAATTAAAATTTTTAATTAACCCTTAACTGGGGACGTGCTGTCTGTGATACCGCTAGCGAGGGATTTTCTATCACCCCTATTCTATTTTTAGCTCAATTAAATGGATTGACCCTGTAGCTTCCTGTTTTGCGACCTTCAATACACGTGTACTTTTTCAAGCGATTTCAGCAGATGCTTTTTAAAATAATTCAGTTATTTCTTCGAGCGCGGTCTCTAAGACCGCATCTCCCTGTTAGTGTCCCAGTGATAAACAAGGCTTAGCAGAGGGCGCTTAAACTTGGGGTCCGAAATATCATCCAGTTTACTGATCCTATTATGAAGCAGTGTTCCAGACACTTTTAAATGAAGCATTAAGTGATAAGGATCATAGTACAGAAGAGTTTTTCGATGCAAGTTTGCATTGAACTGATTTTGATTTGTATGTTCAAACATAATCAATTTTTCTAGTGATAAGGTATTTTGAAAAATTTATAAAATATATTAATATACCAAGAGATATATATACAGAATTTATAGGTTGATTTTTATACTAGTTCTTAACCTGCATGTTTAAAATGCCCTAGAAAACCGTGCTATGAAAGTCACCCAAGCCGATAAAAAAAGGACCAATTTTACCCATTATAATTTTTTTTATTTTTGATATAATTTTTGAATTTTACATTATATTGTCTTCTATATACCTTCATATACTTTAAAAATAAATATGATTTAAAAAGTAAAAAGTAATAGGCTTTTTCAAGAATATAAATTATTGTAACATGTAATTTGAGAAAAAAATGTATGTTCCAGCGCATTTACTTTTTTCAATGATAATATACTTTGAAAAATTTCTAAAACATATCTATATATCAATAAAAATATCTGCAAAATATATTGGCAGTTTTTCATTCTAATACATTCATTAGAAAGTTTTATTTGTGTCGAAATGAAATGCGGTCTCGTGAACCGCACCTCCCCAGTTAAGGGTTAAAACATATCGATATATAGAGAAAAAGATATTTATTTTTTGTACGAAAACGGTAAAACAATTCTACAGCTCTACGTACATCAATTCAATTCTGTTCAAATATTTTCTTGTTAAATTTCTTTACTTTCGTTGGTGAATTTGAAAGGAAATCTTTTTATAGTTCAAATTCCAGATTTCTTTTTTATCAGTATTGTTCTCTTTGTTGTTTGATTCGTTGATAGAAAGTTTTTTTTATTCAAACAATAAAAATAGTTATTTTCTCCAACTACCGATAAGTGCTTTGCACTTTAATATCATTCTAATATTTTTTCATTAAAAATCTCTGTAATCAGCATTATTTTCAGAAGTCACATGCCAGAGTTTTTTTGTCATATGGGTTTTTTTTCGTTATTATTTTCGCAACATTCTCTCATTTATCATTAAAGTTTTTAAATTTTCCAGAAGAAACAAAAGATATTTTCTAGGATATCTGTTATTTGCGCTCTTCAATCAGGAATGATCACTAAAATTCTGCTAAGAATCAAATGGTCTTTGAAATAAAAAAAAATAATTTTGCTTAACTGGCAAGACCAACAAAAACTTTTAGCGAATTGGTAAAAGGTCGGAAAATACAGATAAGTTTGAGTTTTTAATTATCTAATGGATATTTTGGATATTTTTTCAAAATTGGAGAATTCTTTTCTTTTTAAGTTCGAAATTAAGGACATTATAGTTTGCTTATAAGAAAAAACATTTGTCGATAATTGTAAAAAATAACATCTTATGAATGTAAAGATTAACAGATAATTATCAATACTCGTCAGCAATTTATATTCTTTTCTTTGATTGCTTACGTGCAATTATTTCTGTTTTTGTATTCATTCTTATTTTCAGATTGATGTAATCATCTCATCAACACAGTTATCATTGAAATCAGTATATTTGAGATGAATAATTTCATTAGAAAGTCAAATATTATTTAATTTTAAAGACTCAGCATATAAAAATAAGCTTTTAAACTACATTTAATTCTGCACAACAATTTATTTTTCTTAACATATTATTTATCCTCATTCTTGATGCTCATAGAATGATGCTTTTCTTTAAATGCCAGAACCCTTAAAGAAACATTCTTTTTTACGATGAATTATTAGAAAAGCATTCTGCAAATCTTTCATAGAGAAGAATGTTTATTCAATTGTGCTTTTTTCTAATGATAGCTGAGAAAGTGAACAGTCGTTAACTAAAAGAAAATCTACTTTAATTCAGCCTCATCTCCTTTATTACCTGCTGAATTTTATACATGACTAAATTCATTCAATTTTTCAGGCGAAATAAAAATTCGTTAGTTTTTTTTATCTATGTAATACTACTTCAGTCAAATAAGAAAAATTCATTTATATTGATGAAATTTCATGAAAATCCTTATTGACAAGGCCTGTTTTTTGAAAGGCTGTATTATGATATAAATTACACTATTAGAAAATCCGAAATGGTTGAATTGAAGAAATCTCAATTAATATTGACAAATACCCCTGAAAACTTTTAAAACATTCATACAGAATCACAGCAAGAAATATTGGGAAAGAATCACATATTTATAATATCACCATCTTTCAATAATTAATTTTTTAATTATTCATCTTAAAACAACAAGTATGAAATTGGTATGGATTCTGTTATAAACCATATATTTAATCTGAAGACAAATGAAGACTTTTTAGACACATTTGTTTATTTTCTTTCATGATTATGTACACTAGATAAAATTAAAATATTTGAATATTTAAAAAATATAGTTATCAATTACATGATTAATTATGAAAAAAACATTTAAATTTAATTAAATATTTGGAAATCAAAACATAATCATGAGTATGTGAAATACTAGAAATAATATATGGAGTAAATTGAATATTATGAATATCAAATGAAAGTAAATTCCTACGCATGTATTAAAAATTATATATGAGTTACTATAAATAATTTTCAAAATGTCAATTTAAATACAATCATAACACAATTAAATACATTTAAAAATTTCTATTTGTCTTATCCCTTGATTTTCTTATGTCTCACATATTTCCTATTAAAAAAAATTCTTCTTTTTTATACAAAAACTCTTTATTATATTTTTCTTTCTAATAAAATATTTGGGTTCAAATAACTAATGACAAAATAAATTAGCTTATCAAAAGAAATCTGAAAGAAAATAATCTTACATGTGTGATGATTTATCATTAGAATTTTTTTTTTATTTCAGAAGAATATAATCTATTTTAAAGAAATCTCCAAAAATATTTGCGAAAAGCAAATTCACACCTTCAACTAATTCGCTAGGAATTGTTTGAGGAAAGGAAATTTTGCTCATCCCTTCATTTTAGAAAGAAAGAAACTGATTAGGGAAATGTAAAGAAGAAAGAAGGGCCATTGAACATTGAGATTAAGAGATCAAAAATCTTAGAAAGAATATATTTTCAATTAAAATTTTAAAGAAAGAAATAATTTTTTATTGTTAGAGAACTTAAAGAATTTTATCTACTGATACGCTCATTTAGAAATTTTGAGGTTGAATTTTTAAATATTGCAGTGCTTATAAATTTTAATAAAAAAAATATGTTTTTTTATATGCATGACAATGTTTCCCCCAAACATATAAATTTGGCAGTTTTGTTATTTGATGTTTTCCAAACATTCTCTGCCAAACTTTCAAGGGATTGTTGGTTTC
>JAPMOR010070632.1:2205643-2251704 GCA_026543865.1 Argiope aurantia
TGTATCTTTTAGGGTACGATTTTCAGAATTGTGATGTTCAGAGAATATGTGTCACTCAAATGCTATGCTCGAAAGACTAAGAAAGATTAAAAATTTACTCGCCCCGACCACCATCTTCACTTTTACCACTGACAGATCGAACTGAAAGCAATGACATTCACTGCAACTTAATTTTGATTGTGTATTCTGATGATGATTTGGTGTGTACGAAAATTGGCGTTACATCGGTATAAAGCTCATAATTAAAATAAAAAAATAGAATTTAAGTAGCTATTAAAGGACTACCTATTCAAAAATAAAATCTTTCATATGCTTGTGCACTAGAGGCAAAGGAAGCTAAAAACAGCCAAAGGGGGGAAAAAACGGAACAAAAAGAAGGAGCAGGGATAAAAAGAAAAAGGGGTGAAAGTCTAAATGGCTCAACCAGAAGAGGATACATAAAATCTACAGCAACAGTATCACTGAAACATAATTAGTAAATAACATAATTTACTAAAAGTAGGCAGTTTAAAATTTGAAAACAGAAAAAATAAGGAAAAATAAAAATAAAGAAAAGTCAATAGAAAAATATAAATAAACAAATGGAAAAAATTAGTAAATAAATGAAAAAATAAATATATACAGTGGCTCAGTCTAAAGTATAGTTCATAATCAAAAACAAAAGGCTATATAAAGAGTTCTTTTTGCATTCTTTTTCCCTTGTATTCACAAGATACCGTCCAACTTTTAATAGTATTTGATTTTCCTTTTGCATACATTGAGTGGATTAGTGTATAGATCCAAACAAAGTTCCAAGCAGATATTCTATGGACAGACGCCACAATGAATTTCATGTAATGAGGTGTATAAAGGACGAATAGCCAATATTATTAGGCGATAGAAAATTGCAGATTTTATGAGTGAATTTCAAAACAAGAATGCGAGTATTTACGGTATCTCATACGGTTTCCGAGATAAAAACGCGAACTTCGAACTCTCTGTTAAATGTTGCTACAAATTCTTAGTGCGGAACAATGTTACTATAACTAAATGCCTTTTTTAAGGTTAAATGCCATAGATCTGTCACTATTTTGCAAAAGTTGTCACTGTTTTGAACTATTAGAAGATGCGTGAGAAATTTAAATGCGACGTTTCATTTAAAACATTGAGATGAAAATATTTCAAAAAAGGCTGACATCAATATCTGACATCAATATCTATGCAACTATACTATATTGATAGATATCTCCGCTTTTTTTTTCCTTCGGACATTTGGCAATATTTCTGTTTCTATGGGAAATAAACGATTTTTAAATACTTTCTATTTTTCTTTTTGCTTCCTTTCGACTAACTTCTTTGTCTTGGAATAATTTTTTCAGTTTCCGATGAACCTTTTTATTTTGCAGTAAAAATTTCTGCGAAAATTTTGATTCTTTTCGGCGAAGAAATATCCAACAGTAATGAAAGTTTTGCTTGAATTACAACTAAGCCTGAATTGCCATTAAGCTCAAAGCATCAAAATGGAATGTTTTCTTGTATGAATGAAAGGAATCAAATTGAATTTATTTTCTATTGTTTAAAAGAAGTATACATTTTAGTGTTAAATTAAAGTTTTGTCTATTTAATGATAGAAAACAATAACTGATTTTTATTCTTTTCGCATTTTAAACTTGCATTTCTTTATCAGTGTATACAATTCTTATCATTGCTTACTATTCATAGACACGGAATAATGCACTACATTATTTTCCGAGCTCATAAAAAAGTAGTGCATTTTATTAACTGATAAATATGGGTCATTTTTTTTTCATCCTTTACCGGCGGCTTAGGGTTCTATACAATTCCGGTGATTGTACTATGTGAGTTTGTAATAGTTTACCTGCATTATAGTATTCAGCACATCTAAAAGAATAAATTATTTTTCTAATCATATAATACACTTAAGAATCTAATGTCTAATTTTATATCCATTTCCTATCTGAAAAAAAATTTAATTTCACTGTAAGCGCAACGTAACAGAAAAGGATTCCCACTCCTATGGGAAATCGACAGAACACAGTTACTTACACAGAGAATGCACCCACTTTTGCCAACCTTCATTTTTTAACAGAATTCTCCTCTAATTTGTTTTCAAAACAAACGCATTCAATAATCTTCAAGTAACTCACACCAAAAAGGAATGTATTTGAATTACGGATTACGTTTGAAGAATGGAAGCTACAAATTATATTATTTCCATACCACCATATCCACTTGGGTATTACGTTTTTTGGAGGAATTCGAAATTATACCCTTAAAAATAAAATTCCATTCTAGAATTTAGCCTCTCTAGAACATAGAAATCAGCATAAAATTGTAGTAAATTTTCTTATGAGTTTTTTTTTCCATATGTAATTTAATATATTATAATATTCAAATGCCACAATCTTTTATTGAAATCTCTAAACTAAATTGCCTTATCATGCATTATTCACTCCTTTTTGGCTTTAGAAACGTAGGATAGAAATATTTCATCTTTACACTCCTAGAGCATATTCTTGAATTTAATAATGGAATCTTTAAAATATCAGGACAACAGTTTATTTTATCTTGTAATTGAGCGAGAATTTATTTAGTGTTCCCATTACCACTTCCTGGCACCAAATTTATAAACAAAAGAAATATAACGTGTTATCTTATGCATCTATTTAAATTTTCTGTACAGTTCTATAAAGAATCGAAAATGAAGTAATTTAATATTTTAAAAGTGTCCTGCAAGATCTTAAATTTTTATCTACTATCATTCTGGATATAAATAGCATGCAGATTTAATGTGAATTAGAAGAAAGGTTTTTTTTTTTTTTGGAATGCTTAAGCTTATTTATGCTTATTCCCATTCAATGAGTATTTATCATTTGATAGAATATTTTAATAAAATATATTGTTAGCCATATCCTATGCATCGATTGTTCAATTCATAATCCCTTTAGAAATCAGTTAATATGCTCTGAAAAATTTTCAAAAAAAAAAAGAAAAAAAGAATCAATTTATTAGGTTATAATTGAAAAAATATATATAAAATCCAAGACAATGAATTGAAGAATTTTTCTTAAAATAGTTTCAGAACTAATTATATGCATTAAATAACGAGAGTCTGAAGGATCAATTGAATTAACTTTTCGTTTCGAAACTGTTAAGTGGCTATTTGGAATTAAATCCCCGTTATTTTGGCAGCATTTTACACACGGTTTCATATGCCAATTTTGCATGAAAAATTTCGATGATTTTTTTTGTGGAGATTAGCATCTAGCTTGTGGTTAATTAGATCGCTTAAATGAGAAGTCAGCCATCTAACTCTCCGACGCGCCACGAAGGCGCACGGATTTAAAACATAAAAACTGAATGATCAGACCACCGCAACAGCAACATTGGCGGGAACTGTGGTTGAGTCCTAAAGGCCGTCACCGGCCACGGTACAACTCTTCCCGAAGGAAGTACGTCCCGTCATCGATGGGAGGAGTCAGATCCCCCACCTATTAGTGTACCCTCCAGAATGGCGAGATCCAACCACCATGCCGGAAGCATCTAATCCTCATTTCGAGGTGCCTCCCGGGGGGGCGCTTAAATGAGAAACTAAAACTTTGCCACTAATGCGCTACTTTATAATACGAGAAATATTAATATAAACTGCATTATAATATGAGAAACATTAATATTACAAAAAATTCAGACGCTCTCTATAGTCCTTTATAGTATTTACTAATGTATATCACTTCAAACTTATTTCTTGCCAATTTAATACCGAATAGACTCACACAGACTCATTTCTAAACAGAGACAGGTAAAGACACAAAAGTGGTGCTCAGGTCCATGACAGATAATGCCAAAAGATTGTTTATGATGGCTTAAACCACCTTATAGAAATACAACTGAAATTTGTCTTTGGTGCATAGAAACTGGTATGAAATATTTAAAAAATTCAATTTTCAAGTTAAATAACACGGCACTGCCAAAGTTCATATTGCCATTTCATAAGTTGGCAAATTTTAATTGTACTTTTGCTGCATTATTCTTACTGTAAAGATTTCTCAAAAAATTTTATTTTTTAGTTCCGTTGCCAGTGCATCACCTTAAATAAATTTATCAAAGTTCTGTTCCAATTACCTGAGTTTATTTTATTCATTAAACACAAAATATGAAAATTCGAAGTGCTTCTGCTTTTTACAATATTATTAAAAAATGTCTTATCTTTCAGAGTTATTATTCTTCGTCCTTATAATTTTTCGAATCTTCTTCATTTTTTTCAAATCTTTTTTTCTTCCATTGTTTTTTTGGGGGGGCATATGATTATATGCTTAATATATAGGATTTTGTATATATTTCATGAGTTATTTGTTATTCATCCGAATCAGATAGCAAAACTTCGAACGTGTTATATTTTTTTCAAGCAATTTCAGCTCTTTGAAGGCAGTAGTATCTTCATCTTTAATGAATTACACAGTTAAAATGAGCCTATTTAAATATTTCAAATATATTGCGACTGCCAGGTTTCGTTACCTTCAGGCGACTATTTTTTGAAAATTTCAATTGGCAAAAAAAAAAAAAAAAAAAAAAAAAAAAAAAAAAAAAAAAAAAAAAAACGTAAACAAAATATGCACAGACTGTTAAACATCTTAATTCTGATCCAATAATATTATATTCATATTTTAATATTTCGTAAAAATGATATGAATGCAATAAATGTTAGACGAAGCGGATAAAAACTGTATATTAAAAAAATTTCTAAGATAAGTTTAATGAAGGAAATTGAACTTTAAAAAATTCAATATAACTATCGAAATTTTTTCTGGTATTTTTAATTTTTTCTGGGTTTTTTCCGAGTAATTTCAAATATATGTACCACTCCTTCCACCTTCCCTCAAAAAATGTAGACTTTGGCAAGGTAATAAATGCTTCGAATGCTTAATTTTTTATTTTCATATTTTATTTATCGTATTCACAGACAAATGGAGCGACTGACAGGTATAATTTTAAAAAAATTGTTTTGTGGATGCAGGGATGTCTGAAATTTTAAGATTCATCAAACGTCTCGAGTTTGAATTTTACTGAACATAACAATGCTTCCTCTTAGTTCATATCGATGTATTTTCGTGTATTCATTATATAAATAAAAGTGAAAATTAAATCATTTTCTTTAAAGAATAATTATCAATTCTAAATATACGATGCTTATCTGTAATACTTTTACATTCAAATAGTGTTTACTACCAATACTATTTGGCAATATCAGTTGTTTCAACACTATAAAAGAACAAACAGTTTTTAAAAAATCTAAGAAATAAGAGTCAAGCAATTCGTATGTTATAAGAATAAGTATGAATTAAATATTTTGAATTATTACTCAGTTTTGCAAAAACTAAATAATAATGCCTTTATCAGAAGCATTATTAAATTCTTAAATTCGTAGAAAACTTGCATTAACCAATTTATAGAAAAATACAATAAAGAGTTTTAATATTTTCTCATACATCATTTTCTTTTTGTTTATAAAATAAATAATTTTTATGTTACTTCTAATATTATTAAAATTGATATGCAATGCTTTTTGAAAATTCTGTTTTTCAGTTTCTTTAACGTCAAAAACATAGCGTAGAATTTCATGAAGCAAAGAAATATTGCATTATTATGCTTTAGACAATCGTGATTTCTGGTTTTCTTGTATTTCAATTTCGTACACAATTCTTATAAGCCTTTCCAAATCTATTGGAACAAATTCCGCAATTTAGGATTTTTTTGATGTTCTTAACTGCAAACAGGCAGAATTTAATCTTTAGAAAATTTTATTATGGGTTCGAGTACACTCTTTTTTAAACTCTTATTGATTTTTTCCCATTATATCTTTCTAAATATCCTATATTCAGTTGTTTAAACAGCAAAAACCTGTCATTTTTTAAGACAATTTTTAATTAATCTAATCGTTATATTTTAAATTCTTATTTCTTTAAAAATATGAAAATAAAAAAAGGCATCAATGTAATGTCTGGTGAATTTATGGAAACCATAATATTGTTAAAAGTGCACTTAAGCAAAAAAAATACTTTTAAGTCTTCTTATCTTTGAAATTATAGAACATAGAAAAAAATCTGAGAATTGTGCTTTCAGTGGCATTCATTAATCTACAAACCTGTTTAATAATGTAAGATATTGTAAGGTTCAAAATCAATAACAATTAAAGAATTCATTTCAAATATCTTCAAATCAATTGTAATATGCTTTTTTACTTTTTTATTCTTCTTACTTAATTAAGCTTATAATATTGTCTTTTATTTGATCTATATTCTATTTTAAGTATACTTTAATTTAACAACAGACAATAAAGTAACAAATAGACAATGAAAACTTATAAATCAGTAGAAAGAAGAACGCATTCAATGACGGTATATTAACATGCATGTAAAAATTGGTTTGAATATTTAAGAATCAATCTGAAAGCAGTGTTTTTTTAATTATTTTGCATTATTTATCCAGATAAAAGAACTATTTTTCTCTAGATAAATGCATCATTTATCTATGAAACTCATTACTAAACTAAATAAAGTAAACCTAAGGGATGGAACAGATTCAAGAGGAATAGAAATGAAATCTGTTTTCAGATTATGATCATCAGGTAGCATTGAAATATTATTTTTAAGAATATTATTCACGATCATAGGAAAACAAGTTAAATCTCGACAGTTATTTGTGGAATGTAAAATCCGACCTTCCGAATCATTATTAAAAAAGATTCGTCGAAAAAAAGTTTTCCTTTTTTTTTTACTTTAAATTTTAAAAGAAAAAACGGTTATAGAATACCAGAAGAAAAGAATTAGAAAATCCGTTCCAATACACTTCCCCCACCCAAAAAAAAAGTATTTCTAATACGAGCAGAAAAAGTGGGGATAACAGATTCAACGAGAAAGAACACTCTCCCAAAAAAAAAAGGTCATAATAAACAACTAGGTAAGATAAGTCTAAAATTTCCAAGGAATAAAGAATGTACTTATATGAAAATTTCTTAAGAGAAACGACGAATCCTCTAAAGGAAATATCATGAATTCATTAAAAAACTGCTGGTAAATCTGCAAACTTTGATTGAGCATTCAGTAGCATATATTGAGATAGAGAAACTCTGTAAAAACATACATGGAAATTCTCAGACGATAAAAAAAAGTATTATTTATTCATTTACCAAATACATGAAGCGATGTTTCTTTAATTTAAAAAATGCATCGTCTGCTATGAAATTATCTATACAGAAATAGAAAATTTGTTTATGCATAATTTAAATGCAAATATTCATCGAAAGATATTCATATTTAACATGAAAAAACCTTGAAACCAGCTTTGAAATAAATTTTATATAAAATATACGTGCAATATCAATTACATAAGAGCAAATTTTATAAGAACTTTCCTAACAGTATACAGTTTAATAATCAACACTTTCGAGGTGATTGACTAATACTGATTTTATGAATAATTTTACCAAAAAAAATATTCATCTTTAACTTTTAAAGTCTAATTCAGTATTTATTTGCGCTGTATTATCAAAATAATTTATCTAATTTTTTTCCAGGAAAAAAACATGAAGAGAAAAAAAAAATTTAAAATTGTTTTCAAACTTTTAAAAATCATTTTTTCCTCATTTTTATTATGAAAAGTTTCAAAGAATTTCATACACATTATTTAGTTTAGACTGCTCATTTCAAAATTCTCCTTTGGTCTCAAGAAGGAGAAAAAATACAATAAAGCTAAAAGAAGATGTAAAAGTCGAATATTAATTCGTTTTTCGTAAATTGAAAATCAAATTTATAAAATAATATATTTTAAAGTTTAATATTATTTCGCCAATAGTTGCAAAGCAATTTAACTAATAAAAATTCAAGTCTCCTTACTAATTATTTTCAACACCACTAAGTCTACCACATTAATAACATCCAAAAAATTATGTATTTCTTGAAAGAAAATAATACTTTTCCATACACCGATTAAAAAAATAATTGAATACTTCTCTATCGAACGAAAATTTCATATGAGGTTTAGATTCAAATAAATTCTTGAATATATCTATTTATTGTTACTAAACTTAAATTCACTCAGTCCAGCAAGGTCAGTGGTTCTTACTTTCTGTGATATAAAAATTTAAAGAAGGAAGTTTCAATTTCAGTGTATTCTTCTTCAACTGAATGTGTTTCAAAATTAGGAAATATTTAAACTTTTGAAGGCATGTTTTTATATTACCCGCCATTTCTCCAACATAGAACAGTGGGGCTAAACGGCACAACAATAATTAAGGAAATGAAATTTTATAGTATTTTAATAAAAAAAATTGGCAATTATAATTGACTGTTTTCTATACAATTCGTAATGAAAAACCCTGTAAGATATTGGGTAATGAAAATTATTTGATCGAGTTTGTAGCACTCTGATGCTGAAATATTTTACTTGCTCCATTTTTATTTTGATCTAAATGCTTTAATTTAAATATTGAATAAGTGCAATTTTCATTATTTCTTCTTTCAAAATAAATCTAAAGTCTTTACAAGCAGCCATGGATATATAATTAAAACTACATGAACTTTCAAAATATAAACTTGTGTACTATTTCTATTTCAAAAATCCCTAACAAATAAAAAAAATTTCAAAAATTTACATGGGACAGTTTTAGGCAAATATTGTGTTGCCAAAAACTAATTTATTAACCCAGAACAATATTTATTGATGTCTCCATCCAACTGTATAAAATCATTTCGAACTAATATCTGTCGTTTAAACTTCTTTATTGATACTGTCGTTTCTGGTTCTTTTTGAAACGCAAAGTAAATGTTAAAGTTCAATGAAAAAAAATTAACTTCACATTTACGTGAGAAATAGTGTCAGATTCCAAACCGAAAAATAAATTCTTCATGGACTCATTTTCAAATATAATTAAATAGAAAATTGTAAACGCGTGGCTTGTTCACTATTTATATCATATTAATGAAGTCATTGACATTTTATGATGCCATTCTGATTAACGTTTTTTCATATATATATATGTCATTTTTTTTAGCGATTAAAATCGAAAAAGTTTTCCTCGCATATTTTAAGTATCTAGCTTTTAGGAAAAACAAAAGATATTGTTGTAAAAATTAACTTTTTTGTTTAATGGTTTCATACTGTTTAAATTCTTCTAGTTACACGTTTATTTTTTATCTGCGAATATTTTGTAACACAAAATAAATAAACAAAATGCTGTTAAAATCTAATACGGCCATAAAAATTGTATACATTAAGTCACATTTTATTAAAGAATGTGTTTCTTTATGTATTAAAAATAAAGCAAGTATGTGCAATTCAAGTAACTTTGAAATAAAATGTGAAGCTTCTCCACATTTTTTTTTATATTTGTTTTTTTTTAAACCTAAAAGCCTTCTATTTTTTTTTAATGTTTATGAGTTGAAACATTTGCAAATGTTAAATAACTTGTCATCGTAAACTATCTTTAAATTGAAGTTATTCATTTTTTTTCTTTCTTTCACACTTTATTTTTCACTTAAACTATTTAATTCAATTAACACTTCATAATCATCTTCTAAAATAATTGATAACATTTTTCATAGTAGAAACAAATTTATGTCAAAATACTAGATGATTTATATAAAGCAATCATTTTAAAAAGTATATTTATGAAATATGGATTCAAGTTTTAGCGGAGATATTAAGATTCTGCTTAGGGCCTTTTGCTTAGATTATCACATGATTTACACATTCACTAACATTATTTTATAAATTGATTCTTCACATTATTTTATAAATTGATTTTTTTTTAAATTCTTTAAAATTAATTATCTAATATATAAATTCTACAAATAAAAAGAAATCTATGAGCAATTCGATGATATGCATGTTGTGATAAGTTTTAAAAACAATTTTTGAAATTATTTGAAAAGTAGACAAATTATTTAATACTTGTTTCAAAGTGCAGTTATTTTTAATAATTTTTTAGCTATATTTTTTATGTCATAGAAAAGATTTCATCTATACATCAACAATTTTCCTTCTATATGGTATTTTAAAAATTAATTTCTGTTTCATCAAAAAAGACATGAATAAAATCCCATGCAAATATAAAGAAAATGTTTCTTTTTTTTTCTTATTTGATAATTGTTACGAAGATTTTAACATCATTATGTATACAAAATACTTTCAAACCTCCATTTTAATATAAAAATCCTTTGAATTTATTCTTAAAAATATAAATTGCCACCACCATTAGTAACTAACTGATTAGAAAAATTATTTTAATTATCACATCTATATAAGCATATGTTTTCATTAAATGAATTATTTGATTGTTACAAATTTTATTATAGAACTTTAAAATGATTCAGATACATATAAATTTTAATAATTAGAAACATAGTGCAAAAATAACAAATTGGTTACAATTTTAATCAGGATTAATTTTTTAATAGGTGTTGTTGTAGTATGTAAATATGTTAATTTATACAAGAAGTTCCATGATAGTGTGCAGGGAAATGAAGAATTTTGAATTTCTAAAGCCTTAAAATCACACTACTTTAATTATACATTCTTGATCAATAAATATATTTCGAAAAACACACCAAAAATGTCTATTGAAGAAAAGTTATATAATCCCTCATTTATAATTAAAAACAACAACTTGAAAGGATCGAAACGTGAGCACCTGAAGTAAATTTCGAGCCATCCTTCCACAAGATACTCTACACATAATGTAGAGAACAAATTTGCACACAAAAGTTTAAAGTGAAAAACTTTAAATTATCCGAAATCAATGGTATAAATTCAATCGATTTCTTTTAAAAATTCAAAATCTAGATAAAAGAATGACAAAGGATCAGTAGCTCTCCTTGTCTAAGAAAGAAAGCTTAGTGATAAGTCTATTATCAGTTAATATGCAAATAATGGCATCTGATGTTTAGCAAATTAGTCTTTTGTTTCATAATAATGTTCCAATATCACGAATTTTCCATCACATTTCTCTGCAAAGCTGAAAAGTTTAATTCAGTCGATATCGATCTTTATAGACTTTTAAAAGATATAATTGCACTCTTTACTCCTTGTGTGCCCAATTCAGCAGTTGAAAGGCTGAAATATGTTCTTGGGTGTTACCACGTGACACGAAGCAATTTAAGAGTCATAGATGATTTATATGACTTGGCGCAAGGATAACTAATTTAATTTCCATTCGTTAAATGACTTCCACAATTTAATATTTCTTTTATGTTTGCTATTTGTTACATTTAGTTACCGAGTTGAAAACTTATTAGTGGAATTATTTCAATAAAAACCAGATCATTCATAGAAATCTGAAGGAAAATTTGATTGATATATAATATTGATAAAAATTGATATATAATTATTGAATTATAATCAATAGTATTAATTCTATTTTAATATATTGATTTAGTGAAATAGTATTAATTCTATTTTTACTGAATGCAAAAGCACTTCATCCAAGGAATTGGAAAAAGTGCTTGTCTTTTTAAATACTTCACCTATACATGTGTTTCTAGTTACAAAGTTTCTTTAAATAAAGTCATTAGTTATATGAAAACTGTTTCACTTCTAAAAAGGTTAATAATAAAAACATACATAAAAAATTAACCTTCTTATTGATCTCTGTAGTATTAAACTGTCACTATCAAACTGTTCTTAAACTTATGCAAGGACATGGAAATTGCCACATTGCTATGAGAAAAGCTTGAAAAGATATTATTATTTTTAAAATTGAAAAAAATATTATCACAAATCTGAGGCGATAAATTAATTGTAGAAATGTAAATTTATTCAATAAGTAAAGAATTATGATTTAGAAATATTTTCCCAAATAATATAGAATATTATCTTTATTTCTTTAGAATAATTAGAATAGTTTGGAATATTACCGTCAAGTAGTAATGACTTGAAAAATATCGCCTAAAAGCGTGTTCCACTTGATTATCGTTCCGTTAGTTTCAGTCATGGACTTTATAAAGAAAATAGAAACTTGTGTAACTAAAAACTTCAAATCTCTCAGAAAAATAACGGAATTTCCTAAAAGAACCTATAAAATTCTTTGCTGGCAGTTTTGTACCTCATTTTAAGCTTTCTTTAATAGCAGTGATGATTCGATCATTGGCTGATCTTCAAACTTTTAACAAGCTCAATTCAACTTTTTGTGTTTTCATTTTTATTCTTATGTGCTTATTTTTTTTTTTTTTCATTTTGAGAATTCAATGATTAACGATGGTTATATTGTATGCCAGAAATCTGAATAATCATAATGTGCTATTTTAGGGTATTGAAAATCTATTTGTAATAGTAACAGTTAAAAGTAGACGTGACGCAGATGTTTTTTAAAAATGGCTAAACTTTATAAAATGATGAAACGCTATTTATTAAATGACACATGATCAAAAATTCAATTTTTTCGCCTAGTTAAAGATAAATTGGTTTTGTGATTAAGCATATATCTAAACATTTTCATAAAAATGTTTCATTTAAAAGGGCAAACTATTTATTTAATAATTCAATTGATTAATTTTGTCGAAGTTATCTACATAAGCAAATTCGCTATTAAATCTTAGATTTAAATTACATTTATATGTTATTTCATTTCTATATCAAGTAAAACATTTCAGTAAAACCATTTTTTTTATTACTACTCTTTTAGATTTTTGCAACATTTTACGATATTTCATTTGTCAAAGATCCAGTGAAATTAATTGCCTTGAAAAAAGGGAAGCTTCTGTAAGTTATAGGAGCTATGGAAGTTTCGAAGCATTGTCCCATTTTATCTATGTAAAAGAAGGCATTATGGTTGTTAAATATCATTCGAGCTATGCAAATTGCTGAACGTTACGAAATATAATGAACTTACAACAATAAGTAAGAAAGAGTATAATGCAAAAAGAAATTTAAAAAAAAACCTTAAGAAAAAAAATCTGAACATCATTTAATACAGTATGAAAAGGATTGTAAATCTAAAATAAAATAAATGGACTTATAAATGATTTTTTTCTTTCCTGTATTGTTATTTTATTTATTTATTTTGAAAATGTATCCTATAAAATAAATCTATGCAATACGCAATTGCAAATGTTTTTACTGTTTAGAATATATTTTGAAATCATAGAAGGGAACAGGTAAGTTTCAGTATGTTTTTCCTCCATTTTATAATTGAACCTGTATTTTCTCCATTTTAAAATTTTCTTCATGAAAAGATTTAAGTAGAAATATGAGGTTTCGTTAAATCGATACTTGGCAGTATATCAGAAATTTCACATAATAATATTTTTAATAATATTTTAATAATACTTTTAATAATATTTTTCTATGACTCTGAACATGTTACGAGCTTCATGTACAAATAATGGCATTAAATTTTCTTTTCGAAACAAAAGACGTCTAACGTAATTTGAACTGAACGGAACGTAATGTATTTTAATTTGAAGAAATAACTGCGGATATATTTGAAAATATATAGAGAGAGTTTATTTCAAATTTCCTAAGAAGCGTTTTTGTATAAAATGCATTCAAGCGAAATAGAAATTAAGATAATGGGAAAAATGCCAGCAGATTATGACATAAATTGATTGCGCTCCATTTAGTTCTGGAATTTTGCAGAAATATTTCTGCAAAATAATATGCTAATTTTGACAGAATATTTATGATTTTTATTTAATATAATAATTTTAATAATTTGTTTCACATCATAGAATACTATTTTTATTTCGTAATGTTAAATTAAGAGCTGTTTTCTCTTCTAAAAATACATTTTCTATTAAGAAATGCAAAAATTTACCAATTGATTAGCTTCCCTAAAAGGATACGCTTCTGAAGATAGATTGCATTAGGATGGGATTATTTCAAGTACAATCCCATTGTTTTCTTCAGAGCAATCTGTAGAATATGGCTCATTTTATGATTTGATGTTAATACACACATTGTTCTCCAAAATACTTTTATTCATGGTTAATACAGAAAATAATTGCTATGTCGAATTTTTTTAACTTTATCATTGTAAATTTAAGAAAAAACTTCTTTATCAAACAATGTTTTCTAAGCTATTTATCATCAAAATCTTGCAGAAATAAAAATAAAAGAGAACAAGAAAAAAAACTGTGAAATCAACGCATGCTTAGATGAAAAACAATAAAACCCTGTATAATCAAATATATTATATAACCGAAATAAAATTTCAAAAAAAAGAAATACTACTCTTATTACAATTTGTGTACATGTTTATAATTTGTATACCTGAGTACATAAGTGTTTTAAAGAAAATAACTGAAGAAAATATTAAAATGTATATTTTAACATAATTATATAAATTAAAAATTCCTCATTTAAAAATATTTAATTATGAAGATAAAAAATATTGTTTGAGATCAGCTGCCATCTTTATTTTTACATTTGATAAAAGTGATTTATTAGTTGAAAATTAGTTTTAAGTGGAACATTCTATTGTTGTTGTTTTTTACCCTTTTCTATTTTTTTAGGTTTTCTTATTTATATATATATATATATATATATATATATATATATATATATATATATTCTTTAGGAGAGCGCTGATTTGCATCCGGTGATCATTAGAAACGGCCCCATTGTTATGACCACCATCCATCATTCGATTAGTCTCTGATACCTCAGCAGGGAGAGGATGGCTCTGATACGGTAAAATAATGCGCTGTAAATTATTGAATTTACAACTAATCAGTAAATATTATAAATCATCAAAATAATAGGGCATTCATCACGAATTACACTTCAAAATTCTCTATTGCTATATATGAATGTATTGACTTATGGAAGATTTCAGTTTGTCTTGCTGGATAAAAATTATTTATGTTTTCCTTAATGTTGAAATTGTTTATCCTGCTATTGCTGTTTCAACAAAAAAGACGTGTGGAAAATTATAAAATTTTTAAACATATTTTGAGGAATTAAATTACTCGATCTATCAGCTAATTATCCAATAAATACATACCTGATTAACAAGAATCCTCATCTAAATTCTTTTATAAACTGAATATTTATTTACATTCAGTTGTTACAAGCTTATTACGCTTTATTTCACATATCAAACTTAATTTTCCATCTTTCTACATAATGTTTCTTCTGCATCCTGAAGCCATTCTATTTCGAAATCAATCTAAAATGAAAAAATGGGCATTTTAATGGTAGATATTCATTTAAAAAGTATAGAATAAAAATATAAGTATGCAAAGGAATCATAAAATGCAAGCTATTTATTTCAATTGTACCTAATTGGAGTTCATCATACTTTTTTACATCTTTTATTTGGAAGACAAAAAAAAAGAATAATTACTCATTTTTGTTCTAATATGTTAGCACTTTTATTGTAATCCAAAAAAAATACTTTCATTGAATCAACGGTATGCAAGCAAATGATATTTCTTGATAAACTTTATAATTCGATACTTGTTTTGATTGGCTTTTTATTTATATATTTTAATATCTAATTTAATCCAAATTAATTTCGTAAATTTTTGCCTAATTCGGCCCATGTCGGGGTCAGTCTAAAATATTCTCTTATTTCCTGTTCTTATTCCACTTTTCATTCAACTGAAGCTGTGTAAAATTGATGCGCCATCAGTTCCATGTGGCGAGTGAAAGTGATCCCTCCGTTGCCCTGGTACAAGGTCAACACGAGTATTGAATAGACATGTGGCCGGAAATACCATGTTATATAAGACTAGGGATCATTTGTTTCGCCCCTTCCTTACTTCTGCTTTTGTTCCTCACTGCTGTTCCTCGTATATATATATATATATATATATATATATATATATATATATATATATATATATATATATAGACAATGCTATTGATATACTAAAATAACGAAGAGATACAATTAAAAGACATTCGCTAGTCTGTGGGTAGTGATAAAATAGAAAGTTGGCGATGATAATATTATAAAATATTATTCAATAAATTAATAAATATAAATGAAATAAAATAAAATAGAAATCATTATTATAATAAAACAAGTATAAATATGATTAAAATAAAAAAGAAGTTTTTATAAATTGTAAACAAATCTCATTCAATATGCATTTATACAACTGGAAAATCAATGTATTTAAATAATTTTAAAACATTCGCTTTCCAGAATTTATTCTACAAATTATTCGACTTGTGGTCTCATTGAAACGGTCGTACATTTCAAGTCAATAGGTTATTACTATGATAAAAGGAATTAAAATGATTAGTACATAGATATGGTTCTCATCAAATTATCAAAATTTAATATTGAGAAATATAATTAGACAGCAATTAAGCGTTTTATTTTCTTCATTAATTATCCGATTAGATGATTCATTGTGTTTTTGGACCTCATTGCCGTTTTGATTCAAATAACAATTTTAGAAATCTTAAGATGATCACAATTTTCACAGGACTTTTTTGTAATTGAATTGAATTGAAAGCTTTTGTTATTAGTTTCTGTCACGTAGCCTATAAATGGAGGTAGAATGCTGTGAAATAATTTAATAGACTGAGATATTTTGCCTTTTACCTGGCAACTGCAAACTAGATTTTTGAGCAGAGAATTTTTTTTTTAACAATTTTGTAACTTTTTCCATTTCCATCACCATTTTCACTTCCTTCTTTTCCTTTGCCCTTTCGGCATGACCATTTTATTTTAAGGAAAGAAATTTTAAGTCAAATTTGGCAAAACATTATTATTCTTTTTGTGAACAAGTTCCTACGAGAAAAGGACAATGCATTTAGATTTTGAATAACTTATTGAAGAAATTCTGAAACTTATTGAAAAGAATTCGGTTAAAGAATAACTTATTGAATTATTATTGATCAGAAATATTTCTTGAATTTATATTTGAAGATAATTTATGGAAAGGAATTTGGTTGAAACGTTTTCGAAAATCTAGACTGACACATTTCATTTGTCAATTTCATAAATATTTTTTTTCTTAACATTCATGAGTGAAAAAGTAAAAAGCAAAAATTCTTCTTCAATTTATCACTTTAATTTTTACGATAAATGTTATAGTCCTAAATTTGCATTAGGTTTCAAGTTAGGAGAATACAGTCATTATAATATAACAGTTAGCTTAATTTTTATTTTTGCTTCATTTTTACTATTAATATTTCACAACATAGCATCAAACTACTCAGAAAGAAACATATGCAGTTCATTTATGAACAATAATTTGCAATAGTGTGTATCTTTAAATGGAATGAATTTGTAAGAATTTATTCATTCTTGTCAGTTATATCTTTTTACAAGATTATATAATCATGTTTTCATGATTTCAAGAAAAGGCATAAATATGAATTTAAAATATATTCAATATTATTGTTCTAATATTTTGTTTCTTAAATTTCCTTTTGGATGTAAATTGGTAAGCATTTCTTTAAACTTTAACTTTAATTGGATTCGGTTTATTCATTTAGGTACAAGCTGCAAATCATATTTAAAAATTTGTTCTTAAACAAAACAAAAAATACTTAATATGTTTTTCTCAGTTTTAAGAATTTTGCATATTTTTTTTATATTTTCAAGAATTATTTTAAATTATCTCATATCATTCTTGAAAAATTATACTATGTCAACCATATTCAAAACGCTTCGAAATTTATTGCATCAATGGAGAATGAATTCAGATAGAACTTGCCTCTATGGTATTTCTTTCAATATAATTATCTTGTGCATTTATGCATGTTTGTCATCATTCACGCAAAGAAAAAGATGTGAATTACAAGCAAACTTTTGTTGCCTCTAAAATGACTTCATCGGAACAAGCGCTTTTTCGGAACTTGAGAACTGTCGCCCTTTAATCAAATTCTTCCTTCAAGAAAAAATGCTAAATGCGTTGAGTTTAGTGTATTAAGCTGATTATTGAAGTAACAGAATATGATATTTTAATCTATTTGATATCAAGAAGGACCTGTGACCCTCTTTCCTCGAGTGCAAAGCTTAAATATCGATATTCACGGGCAACACACATCACTCTACATATTTGAACTTATTGAAACCTATCCAGTTTAGGGATCTTGTGAGATCGTATGATATTCTTCACTTGTTCTGCTGGAAATGGTATAAATTATCTGCAATTGGAAAATATTTAAAATTTGCCAGAACTTTTCAAACATAATTGTGTATCGAAATGCATTGTTTTCATTAAAATTATAAACAAAGTTTAGAAATAATTATCTTAAACTCTAAATGCATGCTTATTTAAATATTTAATTGTGAATATTGAAATATGTCCACTTATGAAAATTCTACATAGTTTCTTGCATTCTAAATTATATTAATTGTATTCTAAAAATATTTAATTCTTTTCATATTTTTTGAAACTAAATATTTGTTTCAAAGAGACTTTATTTACATCAATATTTTCTTCTTAGAAATTGATACGACTTAAGCATCTTTAAAGTCTTCAAAACATTAGAAAAAATTTTTTAAACAAATCCATTCATCTAAACCAGTTTCAAGCTTTATTGGCGGTTTTTAAAGACATGGATGATGGCAATAATTATCATAAAATGTTGAACCATTTACAAGAAATACATGAAATGAATTGGATTCTGAATAAATTTATCAAATCCCCTCAAAACGATAATATTATTTACAGACGCATGTAAATGCATTACTACATTCTAATATTACACAAAGGAATATGCATTTTAGTTCTACTTTAAGCAAATGATAGATGAATAGTATTTTGAAACATTTTTAAAAGTATAATAATCTTCTGAACCATTTATCTCTATCTCGACGGCTGAAATTTAACAGCGACTGTCATTCTAAATTCAAGGTAAAATAAGCCTCCAAATGTGGCATATATATTTAAATGGCTCCTGAATAATAAATTTTCCTCCTTCCAACTCTATGTAAATTGTGCTCCTTTTATGAATGATATTTCTCATTAAAATTCAAATATGTATATGAGTTAAAAACTTGAATTGTGTAATCAAAATGTAATTTAATTATAGGATTTCAACAAAATATGTTCATATTAAAGAAAACTATTGAATTGAGAAAATCGCGAAATATATTTTATTAACCTTCTAATTAAAATTTTAAAATAATTAAATGTAAGGCGGAAATTTTTAATTTAAAGTCTTGGTGAAATTCCTGTCTTTTAACTGTTACACCAAAGTACGTGGATGATAATTTTCATGGTATGATATTAAATACGAACGCAATGATGAATCAAAATTTGCAATTGTTGCTATTTAAATTTAAAAATTCTGGTTCTGAATTGCTAAGTATAGAAATGGTGAATGATTTTTTCATAAAGAAAAACACATAGATCAATAACGATATTTTCAATCAGATATCTTTTTCAAATATTTCTTTCTTATCTTCATATTCATTTTAAGTATTTATGTCAAAAGTAATTTAATCAGTAACTTTTTTAATCAATGAGTATTTGATAATATATTCAGATAAATAAAATAATTTATTGAAATCACAAATGTTTACTAGCAATTTATTAAAATTAAAGAAATAGAAAATGTCTTGTAAATAAATCCCTGTCGTCCGGCCTTTATTTTTGCCAAAATTCATGGGCATAAATCGAAATAATTAATTTCACTCGTTCTGTATCTGCATGCAGTTTCAGAATACTCAGCACTTTATTCGTTCATGCGTTAAATAATTAAATAAACGTTTTCGGGCTTGAATAGTTATTTTTACTTTGAGACTTTGTTTCCGAATTATCTGCGTCATAAGCGAATATTTATCGTGCTCGGTTCCGTTTCTATTCAAATGATCAAATTAAAGAGGCAATAAATAGAGAGGATACCTAGACATTTAACTTTCAATTTCAATAAGATCTTTCAGAATTATGATATTTTTTCTCAGTAAAATTACCCTTAAATGTTAAAATCAAGTATGTAATCGGACACACATTTTAACTGAATATTTTAGAACTGGGATAGGTGTGAGCAAAAAATATTGGTCCTTAGCATTTAAAAGCATATTAAGTAATCTGAGAGTCGAAATATCTGAGAGAAGAATATTCAGAAATTTTCTGCAGTTTGAAAGATTTATCAATTTTAAACTTTTCCAGACAAAACATAATTTTAATATCGCCAATAAGCATAACATTAAAAGATTGGGTAAACATTACAATCATATTACTAGTCTCTTAAATAATAATTTATTAAATCTGTACAAACTAAAACAAATTGTTTATAAAACTGTTACATACATAGGTATGCTGAACAGATAAGCGGAGTTACTTTCATGAAATATCACAATGAATAGTTTCAAAAATGTTCGAACTTACTTTCTTTTTTTAAACTTTAAAACTTTGTTCAGAACGATATCTTCTTTGGGGTATCTGACAAAGTTTCATAAACAAATTATAAAAAGATTAAACAAAAAAAATCTTTAGATAGCCAAATAATTAAAATAGCCTGTTGAAAGAAAGAAAATGAATAAAGAAATATCGCGCATATATAATTTTCAATTCAAATGCATATTTCTCAATCTAGAATGCAATAAATTACAATACAAAAACCATTTTTATAAAAAAAAAATACATCGTTATCAAGAAATGAATTTCCTACTTCATTGGCCTCTAGAATGCATTCTATTGGTCTAAATGAAATAAAAATTTGAATTACAAATAATCAAATGATGCCCTTGGTATTTAATAAAAAACTTTTAGTTCAAAAATTCCCCAATAAATGGCGATATAACACAAATTGTATTTAGTTCTATATATTAAAAATGGGAAATATCATTTGCATTGCAGCGCATCTATTTATTTATCAATCTGTCAGCATCATTCTTTCGATAAAAGTGGATTTTACCTGAACATTAATTACTCCTCTGCACATCAGGCCTACATTGCAAGAAAACACATATTGGTAAAATTGTTCTACCAGCACCAGCAGCACTTTGTTGCCACTGTTCAAAAGCATTCTGTCATATAAATCTATTACTAATAAGCCGAAAGTTCCCATATACTCCAAGCAAAATGACGCAGAAATTTGAAATAATTGGCAACTATACATCCTTTCAGGTAGAGGAGAAAGGGAATCTCAACTTTTAGCTTCGATAATGTTGCCACCGCAGTCCTGTAAACCTGCAGTCAGTCGTCATTTAGTAGTATGAGTGTGCTAGTTAATTCTCGTGTATTGTATACGTCATATTTCACTATAAAAGACATCATAGGGAGGTTTTGCATTTTATCCCTATAAAATCAAGTCCATGGATCTATTGCAAGACAAGGACACATAGGAGGTTTGTATAATGTGTGCATTTCAGTTCCTTTTTGGAACGATGGTTGATATCACTTGGCCATGGAACACTTTCTGAAAAGACCAAGCTCACTTTTGCCTCAATGGGCAAGTTAAAACTCACAACTGGTAATTTTGCACAATGGGAAACGTTCACACCATTTAAGAATAACCTTTGCATCTTGAAAAAAATAACATTGGTTTATTGTTACCTTTATCATTAAACCGAAATTTCTTAAGAAATAGAATCCAAAACTGTTTCGTCGGAGGACAATGATACTGTGATATACTGAGGGATTTTGAGATCTCGCAACCTTTAATAGTGTGAATACCTTCAGGACATACATTACATTGATTATCGTTTAAAGCAAATGCCAGGACTGCATTTCAGAGGTGTATGGATAATCAGCGGTGATTTTGCAATATTATGGTATCCTTGTTCGCCAGATCTCACAGCCTTCTACTTTTGATAAAGGAGTTTCCTGAAGGACAATGCCTGCTTTCAAAGGCCAGCACCTGCACCAGATTTAAGAAGAGAATTCGGTGCCATCTTCCTAACAGTCTTATTCCGGTCAACTGTGGACATATGATTCTGAAATTACAATATATGAAAGAGGACGGGTGGCATACTGAGAAAGATTAATACTTCTTTTACATTATTTAATATTTATATAACATATTAGATGTTTTACATTTATTAACAGCACCTAAAGGAAAATTTATGTATTAAAATGTTTCATTTAAAAATTTTAAACGCATCATTCTAATTATGTGTAGCTAAAATCGTATTCTGTTGGAGTCAATAGAAAGTTTTCTACAGTCCTTTAAGTTGAGAAACTTATTTCCTGCTAACTCTGTATCTTGTAAACATTCGAATTTGTCATTAGTAATTTAATATTGCTTTATGTATTGAACCGATAATGTTTGTAAACTTTGATTTAATGAATCTATCTTAAAATCTATAGTAATTTTACACCATCAAAACACATGTATGCCGAATTTCATAAAATTTTATTGAACTATTTTTCAGAAATCGCATTTTATGTGAATCAATAATACAAAAATATTTATTTTTCAGAAAATGCTTTTATAAATATACTCGAATATTAATTCAAGTATATACATTGAAAAAAGAATAAATTTAAGCATTTTTTTAAACAATTGCATGAAATAAGCCAACAAATATCGATTAGATAGAGAGTTAGTATAAACAGTTCAGATGTTATTTTCGTCGAATTTTAGAATAAAAATAAAATAAATAATTTATGTCCTTTTTTTTTATCTGTTGTACATTACTGAAACTTCTATATTACGGATATTAATGATTTTTTTTTAAATCTTCAAAGTTGCAGCTTTACATTTAAGAAAATTCAAATTCTTCTCTTCAAAGCATCTCACCCTTTCAATCTTATCGAATATACCTGCCTCTACTTATTCGACCTTGTATTTTTTTAATGATTAAATCTTTCGTATTCCGTGAAAAATAAAAACTCTTTAAATTGGGCAATCCACTTTCGGAATTTATCTCACATTTAAAGCTGGTGTTGAGATAAATAGATCAATTAATGATTTGATAAAATGCTTGTCTTGCATTTGATACATTTCTAGTTAAATTGAAATAGCTTTCAAAAAATTTCAATTAATCAACAAGGAAAGATTTTTTGTTAAAACGATTTTATCAATTTAATTAAGTAAGTAATTTTATTTGCAAATGATATGCATACAAAAATTTGGAAAGAAATTACTTGAAATTGAAAATAAATTTTACTTAATGAATTCTTTTGGAATAAATTTGAAGAAATTTTCAATTAAACTTTAAAAAATTATATTTATTTACAATAGCCGTATATAAGCCGCGTTGTTGCGCTGTAAAGTGAGATCAACAAAGATAAATATAGTAATGGATAGAGTTCAACAAGGTCGAGAACGGAAGTGTCCACAAGGAAGTTGTAGTTTAGTTATATTGACGTTCCGTTGCTAAGCAACACTAGGGCTATTTTGGGACGACCTCGTAACCACTTTGAACCACGGTCAGATGACGAGGACGGCACCTGAGATGGAATTCCCTTCTCCACACCATACCACACCAGAGGGAGGATGGTCCACAAGAAAAGAACTGGCAAAAAAACAGTACTCGCGGACAGCAAATTTTCAGTATGCGGAGCAATAGCACAAATACTTTCGCAGTTCCATTTCTAGACTCTTCATAGTCACCGGAAAACGATTCGACATCTCTAGAAGGATCCGGATCCTTACAGATATCGCCAAAATTCTCGAATAGTAGAAAACCATCATTCTTACTACAAAGATTTAAAATTCATCACTAAGTCGCCAAATGATCCCGTAAGTTGGAAGTTCTTTCAGCTTTGTGTTCGAGCTACCTGCAAAGCTCTTTTTCTGACACTGAGACTAATTGTGCTGAGAAGCATAATTATAGATTTGTAATAATTTTATCACTTCATGATGTTAAACGCTTAAACTGTAAATAAAAATATCTTTCTAACACACACGTGTGTGTGTGTGTGTGTGTGTGTGTGTGTGTGTGTGTGTGTGTGTGTGTGTGTGTGTGTGTGTGTGTGTGTGTGTGTGTGTGTGTGTGTGTGTGTGTGTGTGTGTGTGTGTGAGTGTGTGTGTGAGTGAGTGAGTGAGTGAGTGAGTGAGTGAGTGAGTGAGTGAGTGTATATATATATCTCCATTCATTAATCATGAAGATCAGGTACATATGTTTTGTTATTTATTTTATTTTAGTTATTTGAAGATAGAATTCCGACGGCTGCTATCATAAGATAGAAATATTATGTGATAATCAGCGTGGAAAGAAAATATAGGTGCTTATGTTCAGTTTAAATTCATGATTTAAGAAAATATATAGGACTCTCGCATTCCATCAATATAAATGTTTTATAAAAACTATAAATCTTCTTGTAATTTGGAATGTACTTCATTTAATTTTTCCTTATCCAAAAAAAGGTCTAATTTGGAAAAAAAAATTCTTCGTGTTTTTTGTGAGCATTTTTGAGTTAAAAAAAAATTAAAAAATGTTTAAAATTGGGAAAAGGTTGAGAATAACTGATTTAAATATCTTCCCTAAACGTTTAACATTCTTAAAAAGATGAATGCGTGATGATTATGTGTGAAAAAATGATTATGTGTAAAAAACAATCAATTTATTTATAATAAGAAGATATTAAATTTACTAAAAAATTATAGCGGATACCAAATGAAATTCATCTTTCTAGAAATTTTATCCACAATGCCTTATGCGAATTTATGATAAACAAAAAAAGAAATAACTGTCTTTTTGATATTTCACTATGTAGTAATATAATGCGAAGTTTTCGTCTACACAAGTACCCTAAAATCATGAGTATCCCACATTAATTTAAAAACAGTATTAGGCATAATTACTGACTCGGTATCCAGTTATAATAAAGTTGCTTAACATGCAAGTGAAATCCATTTAAAGAGAAGTTAACGTTTTTATGTGCAACACAGTAACAGATACAAAAACTATTTAGTTGCAAACCTGTAAAGCATTATCGATTTGGTAATAAGAGATGCCTTGCACACATTAAAGTCTAGATAAGAGCATTCATTTGTTAGGACGCGAATTCCAAAGTGACATCATGAAACGCTAAAGAATAAAGCACTTAGTTCTTAGTAGGCTCAGTTATTGCTCTTGATGGAAATACTGTTTCTCAGATCAAACTGTATTGCCGATTTAAAAACAATGGAAGCATCTCTATGAAATTTTCAAAAAATTGTAAATTCTGGCAAAAAAAAACATGTGCGTTTTGTAATCCACGTCTTAGCATTAATTCACCTACCTTTTCGTATCAAATCAATAATGCTTCCCAAAATTATATATGATTCTTTATTCTTATTTCTGAATTTTACCTCTAAGGGAAATTGTAAGTACCGTCATCTCGAAAACATACATTATCTAAATAAATGATATCTTGGTAACAGTTTCCTGACTATAGCTGTCATCATTCAGAAGTTAAGACGAGGAGGACTAAGAAAAGAAGAGGGAATCTTATACTTATTATATACAAATATATATATTAAAATGTTATAAGGATACTAACATGTATGATATTTTTGTTAAAAATATAACGCATTTTGTTTGACTAGAATATTAAATGTTTAAAGAAAAGAAACAGAAATATATAATTATTTTGAAAGTTAACAGATATAAAGCACATTATACAGTATTAATCAATATTTTGCCTAAAACCGAGAGTCGCAAGATTTATTGTTACTAGTAACTCTTACTAGACATTCAAATGAAAGTAAGACATTTAGAATTTAATTTACAATTAGTTTCTGAAACTTTTTTCAAAACATTTTATGGGTTTATTTCATTATCTAACAAGAAAAAGCATATTTCCTTTTGAAATAGCTCATGGGATTTAAAAATGTAGGGGGGTTTTTTTGAAATTTTTTTTATTTGATATTACCTGAAAAAAAGACCTGAATCAGTAAACTGTCGTAACATTCATTTCCAAAGTATTTTTAGTATACAAAAAAAATTGCACAGGTCGCAAATTTGAATTTATTCAAATTAATTTTATCCCATCAATAAATTATGCTTCTAACTTAATTATAAGACGCTTAAACTTCCAAATCAACCAGAAAGAAATGCAATGAGAAAATATTATTTCAAATGCGTATCCCAAATTTTCTTCTTAATGCATTAATTAAGATTTTTTTATCGCAACACATATTCTGGAACAAACCTGAAAAAAATATAAAAAAAGCGATCATTTTGTTTATTCATTTTTAAAAACTCTAATTCTATTAATATACAGTCTTTTTTACTCATTTATTTAAATAGCAATGTTAGATAAACGGATTAGAATATTAACCTTGCTTTCTTAAAAATATTTATCTTTATTTTTTAAAGACAATCTGAAATTTTAGAAAAGTTACAAATTCAGTCAAAACATAAATTTAAAAATACTTGAATATTAAATAAGCAAATATATATTTCTTATATCATGATACGTGAACTCTTTATTACTTAGTTTGAATAATAAACGATTCTCTTAAAAAATAGATATTAAGTAATTTATATAAAATTTGATATCAGCTATAAATATTGGTTGATAGAATTTCTAAAATATTTTTATTTGTTAAAATTCAACAAAAACATAATTTTTGTGGAAAAAATTATAAATTTTATATAACAGTAAATAAATAAATAATTATAATATTTAGAAAAATCCTTAATCAAATAGTTATTTATTTTGAATTAATTTATTTTGAAAATAATCAAAATTAAAAAGTACATAATAAATGCCTAATAATTAACTACTGTGTGCTTTCAATCTGGGCCGCAAATAAAGGGCCGCAATATAAAGGGAATTGTGTTAAGCGATATTAAAATCCTTTTATTCCAATACATTGATGTAATTAATTGAGAGCATTAAATAAAAGGATACGTTTTCCTATAGCATCAAAAATATGTTTGATTATTTCAAATCCAGAAAATAGACTGGGCGCCTTTGGGCTTTTAACAGTAACAATTAACCAGGATCCCAGTACACTATGGCTTTGTAATGTCATCTTATAAACATTTAGATCATTCAACAAATTCGCGAAAAGACAAATAATTAGAGCAAGAATGTCTTTATACACAATTGAGGTTTAATAGAGCCTCTTGTGACAAATTGCAGGAAAAAAGCAATTTAAAAGGAAACTGGAAAACTGGACACATTAAATTCTTCTCTTTCAGGAATATTTCTGGAATAATATCAATACCCGACCAGCTACAGACCATTAGCATTCTTAAGATACTTTGTGAACAGCAAAATCTGAAATTTTATCCGTAAAAAGAAACGATGAGGTCCGGAAGCCTTCGCTCGATTCAAAACATGTGGATAGACAATTATGTCGTCAGTTATCTCGGCGCTGTATATTGCTAGGCATTTTACAAACAATCTTTCAATGCGAAATCATAGTTGTTTTGAATACTAGCATTTCGGTGGCTGTACAAGAGAGAATTGTGGATGGTTTTATATATTAGTACATTGCCTCCTTGTGTAGTGTAGGTAACACATCTACAACATTTATATACTTCGTTCTTCATAGGTTGTACCTTCTTGATGTCTATTACTTTTATAAATAAGGTACAAACTCTACAAATTACTAAAAGACTGATATTTAGATATGTCATTGCTTAAGGAGCATTTCGGACCATTTCTGTTCGTCCATTTTTTCAGACAAGAGAATCAAATAGTCATATCTTAAGTTGGTTATATCTAAATTCCACAAAGTAATTTCTGTTTTTAACAACCATAAGAACTTTTGAAGCTTTGCATTCATCGCCGACTTAAACTTTTATGTACTTTGAAGAGACTATCTAATTTCAGCAACTATCGATAATTTCATGAAAGATGTTCTCCATTTGCATTTTTACTGTCATTCCATTTCCCACATGACTTAGTGATAGTTCTGGATTTTTTTTTCTGTGCTCATTGTTCTAATATTTCAATCCATGAGAAAAGGGTTTCAAGTCCTTTAGGCATTTTAGTGCTGTATATATCTTTTAATTTGCTTATGCAAGATGTATTAAGTGACTAATTTCTAATTCGTAGAAAATATATATTTATTTCTAATTGGAAAAAAATGTAGTCGATAACATATAGAATTTTCTTTTATATTATGTGAATGAAAAATCTACTTTTGAAAATATAACGATATCTAGCTTTTTATACAATTCTCCAGAGTTATCAGTCATATTCAGAAAAGCATGTTTTCGCCACATCAACATTTTAAACAAAAGAGGTAGGTCATCATATCTGCAGTAAAACTGAATGCCTTTTTGAATTTCCTTATTTTAGGTCATTCAACTGGCGTCTAGAGAAAATATCATCTTCTTTCATGGGATTGTAGAAATAATTTATAATAGTGATATTCAAAAACTCATGAATGAGTCAGCTTTTTTATCGCAACTGAGTAAAATGGTTTTGTTTTATTTGGTTGTTTAATTTTTTTCTGGCAAAAATTTTACCAAGTCTTTCTAAAACTATTTAAAAAATACATAATTTGTAATATTTCTTAATTTTTTAGAAATGCATACATAATAGTTAATAATTAATACAAATCAATGCATTTTCACAACCGAATGTATATGCCTATTTTTATATGCTTAGAAGTAAACTTTAGGGCTACTATTAAAGTGAACATCTTTGCATAACTAAATCATGATCAAGAACCATTTTAGTTACAACTGAAATTGCATGTATAATTCATGTATTTGGTATTTCTTCATGCGTGAAGCTCTGTTCAATTTGAATAATTTTCAAAATGTTACAGTTACCTTGTTTAGTAGTGCATGACATTTAAATATGCCACAGAGTGTTAACTAATTTCATATCAGTAGAGGAAAGGAAAACACTTTGTCGATTAAATTGCATTCAGTGAAACATCTTAGTAATTGAACAAGATATTATAATAATTAAAAGAGTTAAAAAGTTCTTCAAGCTTCAGATCACACTGTTAATAATGCTTACATAAAACTTAATTATGTTTTAAAGAAAAAAATCAAAGAACAAATTTAATGAATTAAATTAATTGAAATCCACATGCAGAAACTTGTATATTCTTTTACAAAACAAAAAGGCAAAATATAGAAATTTCTTGATTTTTTCCATTTATAACGTTGTACTGATTCCCCAACAATTAAAAATACAGGCATACCTTTAAAGAAATTCTTATTTGGGGATCTCATTTTTAAAAGATAAGAATTAGATTAATAATTTCATAATTTTAAATCTATGCTGCAGGAAAAAGATTGAAATTTCAGTTCAAAGGTTATTAAATTCCTTAAAACGAAACAATAATTGTTAAAGTGAATTTTCATTAAAAAGTAAATATGGCATATATTTCCAATAAATGAATGCAAAATGTCCCAATCTATGACAGATATAATTTTGCTTAAATACAAATTACTAAGAATAAATATTACAAATATTTAAGAAATTCTATACTAGTGCCTTTGCTAATCAAAAAGTACTTTTCGCATGTGAAATAAGAATTAATAAAGCATACTCTATTCCTAATTTGATAAATAGATTTTAAAGCCCCGATCGTAAAAATTAAATGTGATTGAATTTTTGACAATGCTTGGATTTAAATTCCATAGGCTATTAACAATCTGTTCCAATTCAGCATTTCGTTTGCATAATGATTTTAATTAAATAACTTTTATATTGAGCTTATTTTTAAATATATGGTTAATATTTCATTAATGTATATAAATTACCATTAAAATATATTCTGATATTTCTGGATAGAAATATTATTCCAATATTTCCAAAACCATACTAAAAATTTACATTTGAGCAAAAAACATTTGTTAACTTTTTATAATATTTTTACTACTAGATACGGCATAGTTCATGTAAAATTTTTCCTTTTAAGCCACAAAAATATAAGCAGCAGTTGATAGCACATTAATAAGTAGTGTTCTTAAAACTTTGGCTCATTTGTCGCTCCATAATATATTTTTCACTACAGCTCTGGCAAAACTTCTTATTTTTAATGCTGACTTAAAAATTTTGAAAAGAAAAGATTCATAGTTGCAATGCAATTCATCTTCCTAAATATTTTATCTTTCAGACATAATAACTCAAAAGTTTTACCGTTTTTCACAAAAATAGTAAAGTTTTTTTTAAAATTGTAAATGAACATTTTAAATATTAAATCTTCTAAACCACTAGCCGTTTCGCAACTTGCCAGTATTATCAACTAACACTGGAATTACAAGCCTTTATATGAGAATTAGTTCTGTCGCATTTAAAAATTCGTTATATAAAATTCTATCGTTAAATGTGTCTGTAATTTTTTCTAGAAAAAGTTATTACTGGACTGAAAAATCAATGCGCCAGTTATTTATCAATGATTTTATAAAATTGAAATTGCTGATTACTGCTACGGTTTTCGCCACTTTTATTCGGTTTTTGTTCAGTTATCTCTTTATTAATTTTTTCCCATTTCTGCAGTCAACATTTGAAAATTAAGTATGTGTTATAACAAGACGAAGAAGAACTGTCAAGAATAATAGTTTTTCTGAATTTAAAAAAAAAAAATTCCTGCATCTGTAAAGCTCAATTCTTTGCGCGTTGCCTTATCCTAGAGATAAGAATAAATCAATAACTGATTTTCAGGGCAAAAACAAACCCATTTTTCTATAATAAAAAACTTCTGTTTACAAAAAATGCCAGGTGTTCTTCGCTTCGTCAGGAATTTTAATAATATCCGTAGCATCATCCCGCTGCCCTGATAAACAACAAAGAAAGAAAAAATGAAACAAAAATTATAAATAAATTAATTTTTTAATGGAAATTTAAAAAAAGCATTTTTTTCCAAATCGGAAAGTTAAATTCAATTAATGTATAGCTTATTTAGTTCGGTTTTAAATCTGCTGTTATTCAAAACGAACAAATGAATATTTTTCTGTAGTAAAAAAATGCAGCATACTTTATTGTAAAACTGTCTTTAAAAATTAACTTATTAAAAATTTACAATAATAGCACAAAAATGTACCAATTGCACTACATATTACTATCTCTTACTTATTCCATGTATATTAATTTCTTAACAAGGGAGGATAAAAAAATTTAAAGGACAAATTTGAAAAAATAGAAAAATACCGAGTTTGGATGCAGTATAGGTGTATTAAACAGAGAGTAACAGGTAGTTTATCATTAGAGAAATTATGAATAGTAACAAAAACGTTGAAGTCTATTAAAAAGAGAGAGAGAGAAATCCCTAATTCACTTTAGAATTTTCTTTTTGAATTAATAAAAATATTGTTTCTAAACTTGCTATCAAATATTATTCATATTCTGCTTTTGAAATTTTGATTATTTATTCGATTCCTCGAAATGATTCTACTTCAGTTTTAGTTTTAAGCCAATTTAAATTATAATTAATGTTCTCTATGTACCACTATAATCTTCAGATAATAGCTAAAATCTGCAAATAATTCTTGGCATGGATATACTTCCTATGTCCTATCTTAATTTTCTATTCCCATTTTTCGCTATGTAAACTAGATGAAAACTCCTTCATTTACATTTAACATTTTATTCCTTTTCTACCATTTACCCACCATTAATCCTACACAGCTTTAAAACAAACGCAGAAAGAGAAACACATTCATAGGAATTTGCTTGTAACAATTCGGTTCAAAAATAATTAAGAATCAATTTTGTGGGAATTGAGAAAGCAATATTAAACGAATTATCCCTCGGCCTTCAGTTCATTGAGGCCTTCGGGGAGCTGACAACGTTAATTTATCCTTTATAATTGGAATCAGTCAATTCCCAGACGCTGAACCTGACCACCTTACAAGAATAGCAATTGTAGCTTTGGCAGTTCTCGTCTTGTCCTAACATTCTAATTGTATTAAAATAGTATCACAAGCTTTTCAATTAGAATCTTCTCTTCCCATGTAATGCAACGGGGTCAGGACTCAATGGACATGAATTCTATGTAATTAGGTTTCTATTTAAATCTCTGAAGATCGATGACGTTCAGAAATAGATACCTTGGGTATAGGCTGAACAGAGCAAATATATATTTTTTTTTCTATCATTGCATCGGGAAATCGTAATAAATGTTTATTCTAAATACCAAAAAGATAATAAAAATTACTCATTTTGAGCTCTATTTTCATGAATTTAATTGATATAATTTCTTAGATAATTACATATAAGGACTAAAATTAGTCCTTATATGTAATTAAAAATGCAATATTATTTTAATAAGTTTGCATCCTATTATTAAGAATAAATTTTAAAAAAGAAAGTTTTTAATTAATTGTTTAGAAACTATCAAATATTTTAGAAAACTTGAGTGCATAAAGGCAAATATGTCATACATTTCATTCAAAAAGGAAAATCAAAATTGTTAATTTCATTACGCAATACTGTATAACAAAGATTATTTTCTTTTTGAAAGAAACTACCTGAAATTTCTATATCCATTCGCACTGTAGATGATTGCAATATAAAAGATTTTTCCAGTTTTGAACTGAAAATTGAGTCCTTCCATTGTTCTAAGATTACCATTTAAAATGTGATTCAGATATACTCCCAAAATTATTGTTATTTTTAAAATTATATGCTTTATCAATAAATTTCGAGTATTTGTTAAAAACAAAGAGCTAGTTGCCAGCCACAAATATTGGTACGATTTCGCAAACTTTTGTTCTATATGATAACTATTAGATGTATCCTCAATAATCAACCGTCTGTCCATCATGGTTTGTTTGCGAGAGAAATCTCAAAAATTTAACTTCACTGAACATTCTGTATGGGGAAAAATTTGGGTGGTTACAACCATTGCACCAATTTCGCCAATTTTCATTTCATTCAAAAGCTCATTACGTTTAGATAAACTTCTCCAGATCACTGGCATCCCACCTGTAGTCAAGTTTCAAAAAAATGTCACAAAATAAGACTTTGGTGGATACCTCAATTCTCAACAATTGGGCAGATTTCACTAATTAATTTAACTTCTTTGCGAAAATGACAACTTAATAAATGTTTTTTTATACAATTAGAATTTAAAATAGTGATTTTTTTGTTGGGATAGGATGTTATTCACCAAATGTTGTTGACATAGAAAAATTAAAACTGTAATTATGATGGAAAAAACATTTTGTCACAGCAGGAGGCTAGTAAGTCATCATAATGAATGGGAATATTAATGCGAGATTCGGTAAAATAGAAATTTTTACTCGAAATTACAAAACACCAGCCACTATATCTTTGCTAGAAAAGTAACTACTTACAATAAAACATTAAGTAAGAATTTATTAATTTTTTTGTTTTAAATTAAAACAGTGAATTTTGATACAAACAAGGCATATTCTATAATGGATCTGATTTATGGAAATTATTGTCCTTCTGCTGGTACTTTGTGAATGTTTGAAGAGAATGGTACTAGCTCAGAAGTCGTCCTTGTCATCTGACCGCGGTTCAAAATCACAAAATCCATCCCAAAATAGCCCCAGTGTTGCTTTATAAGTAACGGTACGTTAGTATAACTAAAATTACAAAACTTTTCTTAAATTTAATTTTTTAGAGAATCCATAAAAACATATTTGGTGAAGAAGATTAATATTTAACAAATGTTATTATATATTATTTATATTATAACAAATGTATTTTATATTATATGCTAATATGCATAATAAACCGATCAATAATGTATGAAATATCTTTACGTAGCGATAACAGATACAATGTGCAGACATCTAATGTCACAATAACTGTTCAATATTCATACCAAATATAGTTCTATTCATACTGCTTGGCAGGGATTGCTCTACACTTCGTAGATATTGTAGGGTTGGAGGTATTTTTGGCTGAAAGATTAATTGATCATCTCATAGATACGAGTTTTGCGAGAATCCCATAAGTAGAAACTAAAATAAATGAGGCTTAATTCATTCAATTAAAAAAGCCAACTAAATCGAAATCTGATCCAAATATAGCCTCGGTGCATAGCGCCTGATTTCTCTGGATGGTTTTTCCACTTCATGTTCTATGCGATTTTTGTTTGATTCCACCCCAAATCGTTTTTACATGAAAAATTTTATTATACTCTTCGTGATATAAAAGGTAAATAAATACTAATTTCTGTTAACAAAATGGTTTACAGTGGTAGTTTGTACCTTTTTCTTTACATATATTTCCTGATAAGATAAATAGTTTGTGTATGCATAATTCATAATTATTCAAATAATAATATTCTCCTGCATTTTAATTCCAATCTTTAACTTTAAATTAGTTGTCAACAAAACGATGAAGAAATAGAAAAAAATGGCTAATTAGGTCTTATATTTAATGATGTCAAATTATTTATATAAATTTAAATGATTACATCTGGTCCATTACAAGAAGCATCTTGTGTTTCGAGAAAGGTAGATAAAAATTTAACATCCATTATTCGCATTTCATTTTTCTGTTGCAGATGTACATACCAAATTATTATTGTTTTAATTTTTTTAAAGAATGTGAGAAACTTAAATTTAAAACTCAAGGCGTGATAATGTATTTTTCAAGCCCTAGGTTCTTATTTACTGAGTTAAATAATTATATCCTTAAAAAAACCTGAATATTAATTTACCGAAGAATTGAAATATTTTCAAATAGCAGATGTTGAACAGTGTTTTGAACCAAAGCAGTATATTTAAAAGATAGATCAGAAAGTTTGCTATTTCTTCGCTGTGTCAAATATAATAAATTTTAACTAACTAGAAAGAATCATACTTAAAATCACCTTAAAATTTGAACTCTGTTATGAAAACAAACCGAATAAATAGATGAAACTTTCGATTGTTTTGCATGGCTTTTAGCATTAAAATTTTAAATCAGTTTTATTATTAATTAAGCTTTATGAACATTAATTTTATCAATTCCATTCCAAATTAAAATTTTCTTCAGCGAAATAAGATAAAAAAAACATTTTTTTTTTAAATAAATGCTTAGTATGGTACTTAAATGTAGATTCATTTAACTTTAATTGTCTTCTAAGTTTTGACCTTCAAATTATAATTCATTAATATAATTATTAAGAAAACAATTTTTTGCAAAGTCATTACTAGTTTCCAGTTTTTATATAGAAATTGAAATTTCTTGAAAAAATTATATAGAAAATATTTTAATTGATAATTATATTTCTGCAAAAATTTAAAGATTATATTATCTACCTGCATACATTATTTTACAAAATTTCAAAACTTTTACAGATCAGAATATTATTGCAAAAATTCATTAAACTGTTATTTCTTAAAGACATAAAATAAATCAAGTTAATAGAAATAAAGTGGAAAATAGATTGCTTTGTATTAAATCAGTGTTTTCGTTTATGAAGTGATTAGCGCAATCAGTATAATTAAAGTGATCACTGTGTCTATGTGAGATATAATATGATATAAACCATAATATATAATATATGCATTTATAATACATTTATAATTAATATTAGATCATTTTTTTCTTTTGCATACTATCCTCTAATATTTTCAAAATCAAGCATATCCTCCAGTTGTTACTTCAGAAAGTCCTTTGCTCATCTTGTATATGCTATGCTCTGGTTTTGAGTTAAGTGAATCCTCCTTTATTCGATTCGTTTAAAATATCTTCTACTTCCAACATTATCATAAAAAAAACTACAAGATTTACACTCTGGGTGTAGTGTTTCTTTAAAAACGAAAACTAGGAATGTTAAAGGCTTAAGGTTCTCTTCTTTTGGATGTATAAAAACAGAAAATAAGAAAAAATAAAATGCATTACGGAATTCTGAAACTGTCTTTGATCGATGGTAAATTTTCAATTCTTCGTACTCAGATCAATTGAAGTTTCATATGAAGTGTTCACGAGCAATTTTATTTGTCCGGAAAGTACGTGAGAGAATGTAAAATGTTTTGAAGTAAGAAATATAAGAGAAATAAGTTCTGGCTTTGAGAAATTCGAACATTTCAAATAAAGATTCTTTAACCAAGTAATGTAAATGTTATAGTTAAGAGATTTTTTTTTAAAAAATCAGTCACCTTTCAATTCAGAATTTAGGAAATATGTGTCCTTTTTTCATTAATACAGGTATTTTTATGAAAGATTATCTTCAAATTTCTTTTATAATTCTAAAATGTTGAAATTTTGCTTTTCAAAAAACCAAATCAATATGATGTAAAGTATTATGAGGTTTATTTATTTTTGTGTTTCATCTATCGTATTTGGATATGATTTACAAAACAGTATATATTTTTTAAAAAATACATGCTTTCTTAAACAAATTATTTTATATTTCTTAAGTGATATGAAAAAAAATAATAATAATAATTGCATTGACTTCTTTTATTGTTTGGATTAGTTCTATCGGCTCAACATCTAACCAATAATTCTTCCCAATTATATCTTAGTATCAAATTGCTGAATTTATTTTCAAAAAGTCAAAGCAATATCATGCAAAGTATTATTAGGTTTATTTTTCTATTTTTTATACATCGCATTTGGATCTCATTTACAAAATAATGTTTTTTTCCTAAAAAAACCATGTGATTTTTTAAAATTTTAATTGAATTATATATATATTAAGTAATGCAAAAAAATTAGAATAATAATTGATTTAACTTCTTTTATCGTTTGGATAAGTTTTATGGCCGCAGCATCTGAACAGTAACTCTCTACAATTATATTTGAATATCGAATTGCTGAATTTATTTGAAGTTTCCAATGAACTGTACCCTAAATCAAAAATACAGTAATAACGAAGTCTCCTCTCAAAATATCTCTCTGTTTTCCTAAAAAATATCATTATCAATTATTAAACACGTAAAATTCTATTCGACTCGGATGACAATTCTCTTTATTTAAGGAAACGTATTACACTAAAATCAATGAAAAGACAGATTTTTTTTAATTATCTCTGGTTCTGAGTCTGAATTCTCTGAAAATTTCAAAAAGAAAGGAAAAATATTTTGCGAGGTACAAAATAATTCTGACAGATGCAATATCAAAATCCACGCCTTCTTAAACAGTTTTATGTTATATTTCTACTGCCAAGACTCCATTTTTTTTATTTTGAAGTAAAATGAGGCCCATTTTTAAAACAATTATTGTTTATTCCATGTTCGATTGTAAATTAAATAACTTCACTAATCTTTTAATGGTAATATCAGATCATCCAGTTTGGGCCATTTTTGAAAAGAAAATCAGTTTTTACAAAATTGCGTCGTGATTTTTTTATTTATTACATTTTGATAGATTTATAAATTGCATAAATTGGCATAAAGGTGAATAATTTTATTATAAATGGTAAGAGATATAGAAGGCGTAAAGCGGGCTTCCCAAATAAAATAGCTTCAAAAAGCTGTTCTGATATTTGGCTCTCGAATTCATTAGTCACACTGAAATTAATGACTTTGTTTACTAAAACGTTGAAATTTTTACAAAGCCAAATTTGCAATCGCTTTTTGCAATTTAATTTTATTTCATGCAAAAAAATAGCTTAGAAAGCTTGAATATATGTGTTTAAGGTAATCAAAGTTCCCTTGTTTCAAACGTTTTTTCTTCCAATTTATATTTTATTTAAATATTTGCAATGATTATTAAACAGTAATAAAGAGAAAATTTTTAAATCTTGTCCAAAATATATTAAATATAAAAGAATAAAAGAAATAATAATATATTTTTTATGTTGCCAATTATTTTCTAATTATAACTAAGTTAAAACTAACTATAACTAAATTTATTAATTATGAATAATAACAACAATAAAATTTTAAAAAATCAACTTTTTAGCTTAAAAAATTGGTTATTCATGAGAAAAACAAATGGTTTAATATAAGATTGTTTAGATGAAATATCATTTTGTTGAAGCTATAAATCCATTTATCTCTGAAATCGGGTCTACTATAAAATATACATATTATTCAAACTACTCGAATTTTTTCTGTGAAATTAAAAATATCAATTTAATAAAAAATAAGCACCATTTTTTTTTAAATAGCTAAGGTGAAAAATCACACACTTTCCAAAAGTTCAAAAAACTTTGTGGAAACATTTATATTTAATTGAATATTGAAAATTGCAAAATATTGAAAATTGAATGCAATATTGAATCTGTATTGAACAGCAAATATTGAAAATTGAATGGAAAGGAACGTTTTAAAAAAATGAACATTTTTACAGAAAATTTTAAAAATATAAACTTTTGGAACTGAAAAGTATTTTAAACATCTAAATTTCTGAACAATTTACATATAACTGCAGCAAACCGAAGCACATAATGTAGAAAAACTTTTTTGAGTACCAAGTCTCCTTAAAGATAAATTTCATTTGAAATTTCTTGATACTTTGTAGGATATTATAAAATCAAAATTTTGAAAAATAATTCTCATGTTATTGAAAGAGAAATATTCCACAAACTTAGATAATTTATTTAATAATTTATTACAAGGAAACCTATGTCTTAAAATTCAATGAGTGCATAAATAAATTTATATAATGTTATATTAAAGGAATATAAACAATGCTGATGCATTTCGTTCATTAAAATTTCAAAAAAAATCACACATTAACATTACAAGAAAATTTCTTGTCACAAAGCTATTTTTATTTGAAATATTATTATAAGCTAAATGCAAACTTTAACATCAGCAGCTTATTCAGCAAATAGCTGAGATGTATTTTTTATGTAGAATTAATATTAATTCAATTATTATTTAACTTATTTTTTTCAATAAAAACTTTAAAACTATTTCATGACCAAATAATAATTTTAAGATCATGGAATTAAATCCTTCCATTTTATCAACTGAATTATTATTATAAGTATTTTTTAAAAGAAACAAAAATTGATATTCAACAAAATAACTAGACCCCATTTTAAGAATCTTCAAATTTTTTAAATACTGTATAAATCTTAGAAAATACTGCATAGATCTTTTATAATTATAGATTTTAAAGCTATTAAAAAATAATTTTGACAATGTAATAGGCAAGGTAAGGTAGATTTGCTAAGGGTAAAAATAAATTATCTTGAAAAAGAAAATAACTTTTTAATGCAATTTTCAGCTACTTCAATTGATATCTTTAAAATGGCATAAAAAAATTCGAGTTTCGACACTTTAAAGCATCAGACTCCATTTAAATAAGGAGATAAAATGAATGACCCCCGTAATTTATTTTCCAAGCAGCTTATATATAAAATGGATTATAGTTCCTTCAAAAAAATAGACTACAGCTCCAATCTTTTGCTTTTAATTGATCCAATAATTTGTTCTACGAAAAATAATAAAATTGGATGGATTTTCTCTCTTTTTCTAAAGTTTTATCCAACCATAATCATTATTTACCCAATTTTTTTTTACAGTCTCTTTCACCATTATAAAGATTTGAGTTCTCTTTTTTTTTCATTTTAATTATCCTGGCATTGTGAAAAAGTTTAAAATCACAGCATGGTGATTTCACATTTTTCTACCTCATTTCAGAGACAAAGTAAAACAATCACCGAGATCATTACCCACAGTTTTGTAATGACTTTTAGTATCATTATCAGGTAATAAAAAAAAAGAATTTCAACAGATTTATTGTTTGCCCTACCATTATTGAATTCTGAGATCCAAACTGAAGGATGTCTTAGGAATGGAGCACTGAAATAATAAAGCTTTCATTCCTATCGTTGAAGACCATTTGACTTAATGAAATATGATATTTATATTAAAGGTAATTTTTTTAATGAATGACTGATGATGATAGGTATTATATAGAAAATGAAGAATTTGATTCATTATTTATCACAAAAAGTAAATATGGCTTTCAAGTTTTGAAAAAAATTCTATTTTAAGAAATATATTGGATAAGGTCTCAATTTAAACATCATTTTGCAAAAATAAATTTTTATGAAAACTTTTCTCATTTTTTTTATTGGGGATTTCTAAAAGAATTTAAATGAATAAATAAATCATCTAAGTAAATATGAAGTAATTCATTATTGATATAAAGATTAAATTCTATACCAACAATTTTATTATCTCTAATATCAATTCCTGGCATATAATTTGAGGTAAATAAATTTTTGAAAGCAGTTAAATAGCTTATTTAACAAGTAATTTTATTCTTATGAATTTCTTAAGTTTCTGAGCAAACATCTCTTAAATCTATATTATAAACTCTTTACACTATGCTTGTTTAACATTTTGCGCCTTAAAATAATATTAAACCTCCATGTAATTGTTTATAATGCCATGATTCAGAGATTTTTAATATTTTTTTATTATTATTGAACTAGAATTAGAATAATTATGATATATTTAAAATCAATCGATATATTCAGCTCTTATATCATCAATATTTAACAACAAAAAATTGAAAAAAATATATATGAAATAAACTTTATAACGCTTAATATGACTGAATATTCTTTGTTTTCAATATTTAGCAAAACATATTTCCCATGACTATGCTGTGCAACCTTATCTTAATGAACACTAAATGAATGAACAAAATAAGGCTGATGGTCCAATAAAGACAAATAATAATTATTATTATATATATATATATATATATATATATATATATATACTTTTGAAAGTTCTTTTCTTGCAGGGCAACATTTTAATTTCTTCTTGGCAAAAATAATGTCCGCGTTTCTCAGAGTTTTCTAAATGCAACACGTGTGAGCAATCTCATATAGATTTCAGCTTTATTTCCAAAGAATGATTGTAAAATAGGAAAACTTTTTCTGATATTAGTCGTTAAAAATGTAGGAATCAGTCTTTCTGCAGCATATCCATTCAAATTTTGTGATACAGTATGACTTCAAAGCTTCAAAGCTTTCCTGTTGATTTCCATTTTCAACTGTAACATTTCGTTTGAAATTGGAAAGTATGCTATTTACATCGTAAAATACAAGGTAAGTTCTGAATAATAAAGGAATTTTTGAGATCGTCATTAAATATAGCACTCATAGCTTCGTTATATTGGATGTCTATGCTAAAAGTGGAATAAAATGCCTTTATTTCCAATTGTGTATTTATTTTATGATACTGATGTGCTCTATAATTTTTTTTAGAATCAACGAAACAGATATTTTTTCAGCCAATTTAAAATTTAGAATTATTTGTAAAATAAAAACTCATCCAATGTTCTGCTCTCATAGTCAACTTCGCTATTAAAGAGTCATATTGAGATGCAAGAATAAGTTCCGCAGGAGGTCTGTTGTATGGTTTGGCCTTGATAAATTTAAATTTATCCACAAAAGTCAAATATCTCTAAGTTGATGAAATGTGGAAGATGAGTGGATTGTCAGATTATTAGCTTTCCTCAGTTATTGTTCAAAATTATGAGATTGACTCATTTCAAAAGAGTCTGATTCATTTGGGTGTTTAGATTTAAGATTTTAACTGTTGAGTTTTTGTTTTTTTATTAGTTAATTATTAAAACTTTTCGACGAATCATTTCAAAGATATTGTAGTGAAAATTGTTCCTTCCGACTAAGCATCGATGACTCAGTCGGCTGAACGAAGCATCTCATAGCTGAGCAGAAGGTTGCGGGTTCGAATACAAGCGAGGCAAACTGTCAAGAATTGACTTTTAATTTCAATTTGCTTTATGTCAACGTAACTTTGCATAACGTAATTATGCAAATTTATGTTAATTATTCTATTCTGTTATTCATGTAAATTCCTAATTTTCTGCGAGCCTTCAAATTCTAGAAGGGTTTTCAACTGTATATAAGTAGTTGCTCAATCAGTTAGATTGGTAATAAAATCTTCAGTTGATCTTGAGTTTGTTCATTCTGTTGGACTTACTGCATTCACCTCATCTACGCGACAATATTAATTATTATCGAAAGCAAATGATATTAATTTTCTTTCCATTGACATTTTCCAACAATATACGACTTTCAAAAAATAGTAATAATTTCGTGTTTAAAATAAGTACTTAAAAAATATACTTTTTTATTTAAATTGATTGAAAAAGAAATTTCTTATGAATTGGAACAATTGCTTATTATCTAAAATAAAATAACATTATAAAGATATTTTTTTAAATAATTTATTTAGTAAGATTATAAAATTCCAAATAATGCACATCAAAAGAAATTACTATTTTATATTAAAAGCTACCGTTCGTATATTTATTCTGCATACATTTCACCCAAATAATAGTGAACAAACATTATGAACATCAAGCATCAAACGGACAGTATTTTATTTAGTAATTTGACTGCATAGTGATCAAAATCTGCATATCCTTGCTACCATGCATATTTCGACCTCTATCGTTACCACAGAACGATAGATTAATCGAAATTTAAAACTCTATTGTAGTTTAAATTAATATAAATTAGATTTTAAACACTGACAAGTCGGTGAATAACTAAGCTCCGGCCATACTTATCAGCTTACGTAGAATCGCTGAAATAATCAATTATTCTACCTACCACAAAGAGATCCTTTCTGACACGAAATTCACAGTTGTGTTGCAAATAAGATATATTTATTTTTTACTTTTCTTGTTTTCTTCTTGGTTTAGTTTCATTTGATCTCTTTCATTCAAAATTTCAAGTAAAGCCATTTATTCTTTAAGTAATGTTATTGGTATTTGTAATTATTTTGTTAAATATTGTGATATAATTCTATTTATCTTTGTTATCGTATTCTGATTATCTTTGTTATACATTTAAACATTATGAATTTTTACAACACTGTAAATCTTGCAAAACTGAATTAGTTCTTGCAACACCCAATGTAAATTTTGATCATAAACGCCTCTATATGGGCCTGCTGGTCTCCTATTGAATTGTTCTTCAGAATGATCGATTGATGTTCTAAAGTCAAAGTTTAGTTGTGGGTGTGTAATGAAACAGTGAATAAATAAAACTACCTTAATTTTTAAAATGCATATTAGATAAAAGTAATTTTAGTCAGCAAAACCTTTCAAAGTTTATAATATTATTAATTATATGTAATGAATTAAATATAATTAATTGAATAATTTTATAAACAACAAAAAATGAAAGAAAAGAATATTAGATAGTCGAACGTAACATAGCACAGAAAAACAAATTCAAAAAATAAATAAAAAAAGTTGATCCTGTAATATAGAAAACATATATTCATAATAAAATAGAAGCAATGAAGAAATTTATAGCATTCGGAAATAGTATAAGTAACCAATACATATCATGTAAAGTAGTGGCCAAAGAGAGAGACACTTTTGTAATTTTAAAAACTTTGCTTTATTCCATCCCTGGAGGCATAATTCATGTACAATCAAGAAGCGACGAGGCATGTCAATCTACAGCACGACACAAGAGCGAAAAGAGAAAAGAGCGAAGAAAATATTTATCCCCATGATTATATACTGTGAGATTCTGATACGAATTTTTTGTATGTGTCGATTTAGGTATGGATAGGTATCTTATAAAAGAATTTGCTTAGACTGACAGATTTCTATCCCTTCTCTCGGAGTGTGGAAACTTGTCGGTTTCAGCACTTTTAGAACTCGTATTGCATTAATTAAATAAAAAAAGATAGAATTGGATCAAGAAATTAAGAGAACATTTTAGAATGAAGTTAATATTGACTAAATTAAAATACAAATGTGGAAATTAATTAGGATTTCATTTAGACTTAGAGATATCATTAATGAAAATAAAAAAAAAATTGAAATGAAACACAAGAGAAAAGAATGTAAAATTTAGCCAATTATTATCCCCTTCCTATTATGTTTAATATTAAGCATGCAAAATAAATTCTTAAAAGAATGCCAACATGATTACCAGAAATATAAATATATAAAGGGTGCTTTCCTTAATTTAAGCAGATTAAATAATCATCATTTTTTGCAAAATTTTATCAGATCTTAAATTTTACAAATTAAATGAAAATACATGATTTAATAAATTGAGAAACACCTCTCTGGGAAAGAATAAGATCTTAAGAATACTTTTTTCAGAATATTCTTTAAAATATTCTATCGCCTTTGGGCAAAAATTGTAGTTCTTTTGGAGAAGTTCCGAAATAATTCAAGAAGTAAAGAATGCAACGATTTGGCTTCTAATCTGCTTATAGTTTTCGAAGTTTCTAAGGTCATATTTGGCTAACAATAGTTGAGTCATAAATCAGAAAGTCCCTCGTTAAATGATAAAAGATGCAAGTTGCCTACATAAATCGTTCGCACTCGAAGATATCCGGTTCTTAACGATATCCTAGACAATAACAAACAGAATCATAAAGCGATTTGACTTTATCTTCAGCAAGTACATAAATGATAAACAAACTCCACTATGAATTTCATGAAAATAAATCGTTACCGAGATTTAGTATATATTCAACAAAGTTAAGCACTGCAGATAATAGATGACCTAACAGCTTAAGAATAGTGCCAGCTAATTTTTTTATTTACAATTTAGTATAAAGTCAATATAAATAGAAAAATGTTTTTATGAATGTTTTTATATACTTAGATTTTATTTTAATACTATTTTAGATTTATTATTTTAAATATGTTTTAAATATTTAAGTTTTAGTAATAAAATCCAATTTCTGTCTAATAATCATATAAACAATGTAACAAAAAATTAGTTAAATAAAAGTTTTTAATAAACGGAGGGAATTCCATTAAAGAATTTTATAAATTTTTATTCATTTAAGGATAATGCTTATAAACTAAATTATATTAAATCTCAAGAAATATTGAGCTAAAATACAATACAAATAGTTGCCATCTAATCAACATACATAAAATGGTGAAAGTGTGTTCAGGAGAAAGGTTATCGAGTTAATTCTCTTTTCAACAGTCAACAGGCTTGTTCGATGTACAGCAAAACAATCTATTATCTGATTAGTTAATATAAAATGGTATAGCTCATTCATATTGTAGATCAAATCACTACGTTTTACAACAGAAATGATTCTCTATGTGCTTAATGGCTTCTAAATGTCTATATATACGAATAATTAATTCTTTACTAATCTATATCTTTGTAATCCTCTATCAATTATTTTAATATAAGGAGCGTTTTCTTTACCTTCATTAACACCTGTAGAAAAGCTGACATAATTTAAAGTACCTAAATTTGGGTTTTTGCTGGAAACAAAATTTAAACGTTATGCGTATATATGTTTACTAAATTCTGGAGATATAATAGTAATAGTATGAAGATTTTTCTCAAAATATTTTTCATAATTACAAAATATTGTTGCTTAAGAGGTGGATATTTCAAATCTGCTCTCTATTTTTCAAAGGGAAATTGATTTCAATGTTTTTATCAAGAAGAATTATTGTATTGTCAATATTGCGGCAACACTATTATAAGAATGAAATAAATGTTTGAACTTATTTCATATCGAGAAATGCTATTTCTTTATAATTAAACGAATGTCTTTGTAATATTAAAGAAATAACAAAAATATCAATGCTCGATGAAAGGAATAATAATATGAAAAAGTTGAAGAATGATAAATTTTCAATAAATTAAAATTACTCGAATGAAAGATTTCGATAAGGTTTGAAATTTTTTATCCATGAATTAATACGTCAAAATATTTTAAAAGCAAAGAACTGATAATACATGTTTTATAATGGTTCAAAAGTAATATATTATAAATGTAGTGAATATATTATTTTATACAATGCGTTCATGATCTATTGTTTAATATCTAATTAAGAATTTTTAAAACACTTATATTTTATTTTTGTTTTTCAACTAAACACATTCCGTTGTCTTCTTTCATTCAAAAAATGTCCATTCTTTTTTCCCTTTATTTAAATAGTCCATATGCATCCATACGCTTTTAAAGATTTGCAAAGATACCTATCACCCATCAGCCAATTTATTTTTAATTAATGTGGATAATTTGAAAATATTTTCATATCTAATTTATTATAAAAATCCATTTATGTAAATGTATAAGAATATTTTGTTTATATTTTTCTGTTTACTGATTTTTTCATAAATTCGCCGGAAAGAAAATCACAGTTTAATTTCACTTCCCAATTATACTAATACTGGTGTTCATAAAATAATTCAAAAGAAATTAAGTGAAATCTGTATTCTGCATTAAGTTGATCATTAACGATTGAAACCAAATTGGAATAAATATACTATGCAAACATTTAACAATAAAGACAATGCGCTCCTGTTAATTCCATTGATTCATTAATTGAATAATTTTTAATCACATAATATCATGATACACTGATAAATGTATAATATCATGATACACTGAAGTATCATATAACTATATATATATATATATATATAGTTATATGATA
>JAPMOR010070632.1:2252714-2268828 GCA_026543865.1 Argiope aurantia
TATATATATATATATATATATATATATATATATATATATTCTGATTCCTAATTATATTCTTAATTATTTCTGATTCCTAAATATAATCCATCATTAAAATCAAAAGAATTCTTAATTTTCTCATATCAATGAGGTATTACTGAATATTTTAGAACCCCATTATTTAATACATTTCTACTTCGCAAACCGAAAACCTTCAAGTTGTTCATAAATACATAAATTTATATATTTTTCTGTATTAATAGTAATAATATATAATATATCAGAGCGCATTTTTCTTAATTTTTAAATCTTTACAGCATCTGCATTTCTGTTTTCACAGAACGCACATACAAAACTTCTATGAAAACTTTTCAATCATCGATCGTTGTCATCGAAGAAATTAAATTGTTTGAAGAAACTTGGGAATTTCGAAAAAAGACAACAAAGGCAGACTGGCGCTTTACAAGTGAAACAGAAACAATGCTATTCTGAGTACGTGCCATCAATTTCTAAGATACACGGTTAATGCGAGAGATAAATAAATATTTGATTACTCCGAAAAAATGTGAATAATACATGAAATGCATCAGAATATGCTGCAAGCTGGAATTCTTAATGAATGGCTATATATTTAATTCTTTTCTTTCTGTATTATTACAGGATTTTATCAATACACAAATCTCTTAAAAATGAGTTTAGAATAAGTACAGCTATTCCGTTTGCTATTCTGAAAATTATGAACCTCTATTCTGAAAAGAAGTGTTTATTTTTTATGTTTCATATAAGAAATATTTGTCTGGAGAGTACAATCTAATAATTTATTTGCGCGGTAATTGAATGGAACATAATGTTTAGAATTGATTCAATTCAAATTCGGAAGTATAAGAAGATTAATTAAAAGTATAGAGATTAATGTTATAATAAAAAGAAACGAAGGAATTGATAAAATGTTTTCTATGTGTGCAGTCAGTAACACATGTAACAGGATGTAACCTTGATTTTAAAATAATAAAATCCTTATTTATTAAAGGCCCGATTTTCATTTTATTTTTTTGATGAACATTGATTAATAAATTAAGTAATGATTGTTTGAGAAATTAATTATTTGCTTGTTAATTTACATGTAATAATTTTATGCCATTTCATTTTCTTAATGATATTCCACGTAATTAATAAAAGAATTTTTTAAATCTTTTCTTTCATCTTGCTTTTATAATCATTAACAATTTTTTACAATAATTTTTAAGAGAATAAATAATGTGAGATATAATTCGTTTACTGCTAAATGCTTATAATTACCATATCATTAATTTATCTGCGATGTTATTAAATCAATAATTTAAATAATATAATCAAGCATCTAAAAAAGGTTATAAGTATCCTTATAATTCATTTTTCTGATATATAATATAAACTCAACGTTTTTACAATAACATCAAGTGTCTAATTTCAGCCACTTTATTCTTTTAAAAAATCGCTGAATAATCATTACTTTTCATAAAGAAATTATATCACTCTTTATACTGTCTTTTGTCATTAAAGATAAAATAATTTTATGAACATGGATTGTTATGTTATCCATAAAACAATGTTTTTTTATACTTATAGTTTTATTCGATAGAAAAATATCGTTTTTTTTTTTCAGAGGTAGTCGTAGTTTCATTTCCACTGCTTCAGAAAAAATTATGCAGAAGACTTTAAAGCGAATGATATAAGAACTTTAAAATTTATCTTCCGTAATAAATTGCCATATATCAATAATTTTATTCTCATTTTTGATATTTTCATTTAAAACGTTATGTACATATCTTCAAATATAAATTTACAGATTTTCTCTTAGAAAAAAATGTAAAAGTGTTTTATGCAAAATATGAAGCTATAAAAGAGTTTACTGCAAAATATAGATCGTAAAATATTAACACCTAACTAGCGTTTATGTATTTTTAATGTTATAACATTTATAAAAAACTTTATTAAAAATTCAACATTACTTAAAAAATTACGTGAAAATGTTGTTAAAAAATTTATATTCAAAGCGGTAAAGTTCTAAAGATAAACTCATTTCTAAGACATCAAAGAGCAGATAATAAGATGCTTGATTTTTTTCTACTTCCTTATAATGAACTGCTCTAAAATAAAGTGTTGTTCAGAAATGTGTTATGATAAATATATGTGCTATATTTTTTAACTTACTAATAAATGACGAAAAAATTCAGCATTCATTCATCAGTTTATTTCCAAAAATTATATGTCTTTAACAAAATATTATTGTTTTTATTTTTAGTTACCAGACAAGGTATTTAATTATGCCAAAATCTGGTTATATAATAAGAACAATCAAAAGAAAAATAAAAGGTTATAGAATCAATTCAGAAATGTCAAAATAAGATTCTTGAAAATTTTTGTATGAAAATAATTTTAAAAAATTGGTTTAAATCAATTTTTTGCAATTTCAGGAATTATAGAATCTTCTATTAAAATATATTCAAAAATAATGACTTCTTGTGCCATTTTAAGTCGTAAACTCAATTACAAAAAGAAATAAGTCCATAAAGTTCATTGTAAATTGATGTAATCCATTCTAATTGTCTAAAAATAATAAATACGTCCGTACTTAATAGTTTTCATAGATTTAATGTGATATTTTAAAACATCCAAACTGTAAGCATTTATTTGTACAAAAATATTTTTAAATATCCTCCAATCAAAGGAGAAAAAAAGCGTTTATGACTGGAAGTCTTGGCATCAAAGTAATTCGGATTCTTCTTGGATTACAACGTTTTTCATAATATTTAATATACTGATAAATTGAGAAGGATCGATTGTTATTAAATAGTTATGTGCTCATAATGAACCTCATTGTCAAAGTCATTTCAAATTGCCATTTCTAAACTGACTGAAATTGGAAGTTAATCATTTGCAATTTATTTGCATTATTTTTATGTTGAATCAGCCATTTGACCATCGTCATAAATGGCTTCCGAATATAGGAAAATGTGACTTTCTCTCACAGGAAAAAGTTATATTAAAATATCTAAACAAATGCCTAGAAATAAAAATAGTAAAAGTAACATGGTTATTTAAATTCAGTGAGCATTTTTATATGTTAAAACTTTAAGAATATGGATGAAATATTTAGAGGCGTTAATAATCATTGTCATAATAATTCCAGAGGTTCTATGTTTTTGCACGAAAATATTTATAAAATATAATTTAGAAATAAAATATAAAGGTAGTTTCCGTGTATTATACAATATTTAAAATAGAATGCTATAATTTATTGAAACATATCTTAAACAAATGATTTTGTTTTTCCAAGAATATAAGGAAACCATTGAAATAAAGTACCGATATTTGGTAAATATGCAATGTGTTAAAGAACGAGGAAGCCTTGAGATTTTATGAACAGTCAGCCTTAAATATTTGTCAAAGATACTAGAAGAGAGACGAATTGATGGAGAAAAAGGAAAAACTTTACAGTAAGCATAATTTTTATTTCCCGTTAAAGGCATCTTCATCGTAACTCTGCACGGTACTCTGCCAATATGTGAATTCTGAAATCCGTTGTAAAACAAATTTCCTTTTAATGCTTTTATGTTTAATATTTTTTTTTAAATTCACTGAAGCTTACAAATAAGCAATAATTATAGCTGATAGTATGAGCATGTTCTTTGAGTTTTCAAAAAAATAATAATGTTAACTCATATTTTAAAAAAATTTCGGCAAAACAAAGGTTGACGGTAGAAGCCTTATAATCAGAGATATAAACAGTTTCGCCTTCTCCATTTTTCCTCTACTTAATTACATAAGGGATAGAGCAATGATAGCAAAAGAAAATGAAACAGAATGCAAATAATGAGAATTTTGCAATAAGGTTTCACAAATTTAGCAAAATTTGTCAATGTTAACAACAGAATTTTGTAACATTTTATCCTAGTATCCTGATGGAAGATTAAAATGGATATCACAACATACTAAAACTACTCAGTATTTTCTTTGGAAGTGTCCGTTTAATATACTGATTGTCCAGTTTCCTAGGGATTTTTTCACTAGAATCATATTTCAGTTACTTGAAACAACTCCCATTTTTTGGCATTCTGACTCTTTTGACTTTGCTACTTTAATTTTTTTTTTTATTTTGATTAATGTATTTCTTTTTGAACTGATTATTTAACGACAACGATATTGTTTAAATATTAACAGTATATATGAGTACTTTACTTTACTATGTGATACGAAACAATTTATAGATATTGTAGATAAAAGAAACCATTGAAAGATAAGTAAAAACAAATTCATATGTCAAATAAACGACAAATTATTAATTTTTTTTATTATCAGTGTTATTTTATTTTCTATGTATCAGTATATATTTTTCTTTAATTTAAAATTACATTTAAATTTAAATAAAAATCACAGTTATAACATTTAGTTCATCATTAACTTTTAATGTTGAAAAACAAATGTACAAGACAAAAGTTAACCTATCCATTCTAGAAGCATTTTATAAATGCTCATCTATACTTATAATAAAGCTCAATGTGTGTGTGTGTGTGTGTGTTGCCGCTCTACAGACCAGGCCATTCAACCTACAGCTACCAAAATTGGCACGTGTATACCTTGGAGGCCGGGAATGTGCACCTGAGGGTTATTTTATCGAATTTTTAACTAGAGTTTTATTTATTTAAAAATTAAGCGAAATTTTGAAGTGTTTCTGCTATAACTTCTGAAAATATTACTGCAAAAAAAAGTTTTACATGAAGTTAAAGATCAAAAATTTATCTTTTAAATGATACTAATGTTTTAATCTTAAAATTAAATTTCTATTTTTAATGAATTTTTAAATAAATATTTTAACTATGTTTTTCAATAATTTTTTTCGTAAAAAATTAAAATTAAAATTAAGCACGTTTTGCATTCATGGGAAAAAAATCAGCTTTTTTCAAAGTGTTGCCATCACATTGATTAAAGCTCTAACTGAAAATAAATTAAATCTTTTTGGAAATGAAATCTGCAAAAATATAATTTTCAGCAAGTGTCTGTAGGAAATGAAACAAATATGAAATATTATTTTTTCTAAAAAATAAATTCAAGAAAAATTATTTATGATCTTTTACACTCTCTATTCAGGGTGCTTATTCAGTCCCGGATCCATTTTGATATTTAATGACTCATAAAATAATGAAGATGTAAACAAACTTATGGCATTTATTGATGGAATAACTCATATATTTTCTTTTTCAGGTTTGAATATTTTTACTTTTGTAAATATCGTCTGCGCGTGTTTTTAATTTCAGATAATTTCATTTTCCAGTCTAAATATCTGTACATTTCTAAATATCGTCTGCTTATTAATTGCATTTTTCTCTCTTTTGTTTTTAGCAACTATTGAAATGTTATGTTTGCTTTTGATGTGTTTGTTCTACGTGATGTTTTATTCGATGGGATATTAAGGAGAATGCATACACCATAAGAGAAAGCACAGATTTTATGGTGGTCATAGAGTTAATTTCCAATCAACTAAATCACTGACTTTTAAGAGTTAATTTCAAATCACTTAAACTGACTGATTTATGAAGATTTGAATATCACTATTCAATAAAAAAAAAGGATAATTTTAGATTTTCCATCGATCGTTTCAAAGAAAATACGCCAATCAGCGCGCGGGTTTCTCAAGATTAATTGGCCTAAGATTATGAAAATGGTGAGTTTTTCTAAATTTTTAACATTTGAAACTTCATAAATAAGTCTTAGTTGATCGTGGATTAATATTAATTGAAATTTCATCATTTACATTTTAAATTAAAGTTGAAGTTTTGCCGGAAATGACAACAAATTAGCAAAATATATATAGTAAATTGAACGAAACGATCTAAACAGTATAAGTTTGGTATGACTATCAAAATTGGTAGATTAAAAATGTTTTGTTTGAGAATCCTTTAAGGGACCAGTTACTTAAAATATTTAATTGAAAATTGTAACGAGCGATAATACTGGCGAACCGGCTGGTCGCCAAAGGCGGCTAGTATAATATAATTATAAATCATATTAAATATTTTATCTGCTATGAGAGTACAAAAATACGAAATCTTGTACGAAAATACGAATAAAACAAGTAAAATAATTAAAATGCTACAAAAATATGTATTTAAGGCTTTTTTATGCATTAATTTTGTAAAAAATATCATGAAAGCTATAATCTTTTAGGAAATGCTTGGAATATTGCAAAAATGTCATTAAAGACTGCACTCGTATACATTATTGCTTAAAATTATTAAATTATTTACTCCTAAATTATAGTATCAATACACATAGTGACACGTTTGACGCTTTGGAATAAGATATGACTTTTCACATAATTTAATAAAACTAATTTTCAAAAATCTACAGTTATGCTTTAAATATAAAAGTTATCTTGATTTTATTCACGATATTAAACTGTGCTAAAAGCATTATTTCATAAAATAATAAAAATATTTGTAAAATATTAATGGCATTATTTGAGCAACATAAGATGAAATAACAAAATATACAGATGTATTTATTTACCTAGAAGTAAAATGCAAAAAAAAGTCCATAAATATTTCTTAAAAACTAGCATAATAAAACTGCTACACAAATTATTTTAAATAACTCTTCATCACCAAATTCAAACAATTATCGTCATAGATATTATTGGTTCGAATTAATTTCAATATTAATTTGGCAATATTTAAATCAAGGTGATGTTATAACTTTACTAATTAATTTATTGATGTCTTCAATGCTGGTTGGGCCACTTTGAATTCTTCGTATAGTAAAACTCTTTTAAAATTTCAGAAAAATATTGAGATGAGATAATGAAAAATAATAATAATAATATGTAAGAAAAATACCGAAAATCTTTAATGGATGGAAAATTCCAATAATTAGAATTGTAATGTGAAATTTCGAAATACCTTTTCTTAAAACTTAAGTACTTAGTTTCTTAATATATTAATACAATTGAAATGTTATTGTTTAGATGTAATCTCTAAGGAATTTTATTAAAAAAGGGATACTAACATGTGAAAAAGGTTTACAGCTCTAAAAATAAATGCAAGCTCTTCATTATGAGATGAACTGCTCAGCGGAAAGGAATAGTTGTTCTCAATACTTTACAATTATTCATTCTAATATCGATAATGAGAAGATAATACAATTATATATTTTCTACTGTAGGAAATGTTTTATTATACTATATTTTTGCCTTTCACATAAATTCTTTGTTTTTTAAAAAAATTATTACTTTAATGACCTGACATCTTATAACCTATTCAATTGTATGATATGGAAGTTTCTTTTAGGAAAACCGTTATTTAATTAAATGCTAAACAAAGATTATTTCTACACATAAAGAAGTCTTTCTGAAGTAATTAAAATCATTTGCATACTAGAATTTATACATTATTCTCTATAAATAATTCTTTCATTTAACTTAACATACTTTGTCCTTCAGCAAACAGCTTAAAGTAATTGCTTCATTTTTATGATGCTTTAAAGTTTCTAAGCCGACGGTCGTTCAATAGTGGTTTCATAATGAGGCTTTCATTAGCTAAAATTAGATTTAGTAATTTGTTTTAAGCGTATTTTCTTTCTTTTTCAACAGTATTTTTTTATCCTTCAGGTACTTTCAACGGACCTCAGTTTCATGTCACATTCTGAATTTAAAATATGATAGCGGAGCGCTGGTGTGTAACAACAATTGAAACTAATTTACTGTGTCTAATACGGAAGGGGGATAGCACGTTAAATTATCTACTAAATAACAGTAAGTGCTTTACGCGTTTTAAACGCAATTCACAGGAGAGTGAACTATTTTCCCTGAGGAATTAGCTAATTAGGTAAGGAGTGGTTTTTTTAAAATCTTTTTGGGTTTTTTTTTTTATTTATAGGGAAAAATTATTTTTAACAGTTCTTACAGTTGTTGTTAAGTACTTTGGTCATCAGATTTTTTTAATATCTAGTCTACAAAAAACTTTGAAGTTCTAAAATTGTAAATTATTTGCTAAAATTCTTATTAAATGCACTTCTTATCTATGACGCACTTTGAAATTCTAATATTTCAGAAACTAAAATAATTTAAGTGTGCTTCTTATCTAGGAAGTAGATTGCTATGAATATGGAAAAAAAATGTCGAATCTTTTTTTTAAAAAAAAACTTCTAAATACTTTAATAGCAATTAAAAAGGCCCTTTAAATAATAAATTTTAATGTTCTTTTTGCTGCCATTTATTAATTAATTAAATGAACTTTGATCCTATTTATGAATTAGTCATGAAACAATGATAAATCCCCAATTATGAAAGGACGATTCACGTTTTCGTTACAGATAATTGTGTGCACTTTCATTAGAATAATTAGAAACTAGAATATGTTGAACAATTTTTCTACATAAATCTTATATATTTTTAATCTATTAATGAAAATATAGAATTTTTCATATGATGCACAAATCTCTTGTAATATAATTGGCAATAATCTTTAACTGTAAAGGAATTTCAAACATTTTTACATCTGCTAAATGAGAAAAGAATTTCTGAACCAATATAGCCTATATAAAAAATATATAAAACTTATATAAAAATTCTTTGTAATAATACATAAAAACTACATTAAAAAATTTCTTGTAAAAATATATAAAAACTACATAAAAAAATTTCTTGTAAAAATATATAAAACCTACATAAAAAATTCCTTTGCGCATTTGCATGTTAATTTAATTAGTCATATCTTAACTCGCGGACATGATGCTGGAACCAAATTTCGCACAGTAATGAATTAGTACAAATTAAAGTAAACACTATAAAGCTTATTTCAAGATTTGATTTATTTATTTAATAACTAGCCGCCTTTGGCGAAAAGCCGGTTCGCCAGTATTACCACTCCCTACAATTTTCAATTAAATATTTTAAGTAACTGGTCTCTTAATAGATTCTCAAACAAAACATTTTTAATCTTCAAATTTTGATTGTCATACCAAACTTATACTGTTTAGATCGTTTCGTTCAATTTACTATATATATTTTGCTAATTTGTTGTCATTTCCGGTAAAACTTCAACTTTAATTTAAAGTGGAAAAGATGAAATTGCAATTAATATTAAGATATTTTTTAATAAAACCAAGCGTTTTATTTTATTTATCATCTTTATTGTTATTTATTTACTATTATTATTATTGAATATGAGTATTGCAAACAGAATCGCTCGGTATATAAGTCTTATGTGAACTACAAAATATTTCATAATTTCATAATTGGGTATTTTCGTAATATCTCAAAGAATAATTCAACAGACATTTCTGAGATTCAGCATAAAATTCAGTTTTTAGTTTTGCTTTCAAAAGGATTGAAATGAAATCAATAATAATATTTTGTTCCGGCCTGTAAATATATTTCAAAAATTATGAAGTCTAAATTTAATGCATTAAGGTTTCAAATTCTGAGAAATATTCTGGACACACCAAATTTTAAATAAATGAATGAATGTTTCTGTTTTCCACTATCAACTAAGACTTATTTATGAAGTTTTTAATGTTAAAAATTTAGAAAAACTCAACATTTTCATAATCTTAGGCCAATTAATCTTGAGAAACCTGCGCGCTGATTGGCGTATTTTCTTTGAAACGATCGATGGAAAATCTAAACTTATCCTTTTTTTATTGAATAGTGATATTCAAATTTTCATAAATCAGACAGTTTAAGTGATTGATTTAGTTTATTGGAAATTAACTCTTTTTATTTAAAATATTAGTGTTTCAAGAACATTTTGTTATTCGTAATTTCCACAGCAGAATTTTAAAGTAAAATTAAAAATACGTTATTTATTAGAGCATTTATTAAATCAAGTTACATAAAATACAATCATTTTCCATTTAGACCATTTTAGCAGATCTGTGACTTACTAAAGGTTTACAAATCAGCTGTGTGACCCTGATTTGAATGGATATCCTGTTCATATTAAACAAAACTTGCCTTAAAATATAACTGATTTATTGGATTAATAATATAGAGAGTGTAAAAGATCATAAAATAATTTTTCTTGAATTTATTTTTTAGAAAAAATAATATTTCATATTTGTTTCATTTCCTACAGACACGTGCCGAAAATTATATTTTTGCAGATTTCATTTCCAAAAAGATTTAATTTATTTTTAATTGGAGCTTTAATCAATGTGATGACAACACTTTGAAAAAAAGCTAATTTTTCCCATGAATGCGAAACGTGCTCGTGCAGCTTAAATTTTATTTTTATTTTGTAGGAAAAAAATTGTTGAAAATATAGTTAAAATATTTATTTAAAAATTCATTAAAAATTGTAATTTAATTTTAAGATTAAAACATTGGTATCATTTAAAATATAAATATCTGGTCGTTAACGTCATGTAAAAATCTTTTTTGCGCGGTAGTATTTTCGGAAGTTAGAACAGAAAAACGCCAAAGTTTTGCTTAATTTTTAAATAAATAAAATTCTAATTAAAAATTCGAAAAAATAACCCCCAGGTGCACATTCCCGACCTCCAAGGTATACACGTGCCAAATTCGGTAGCTGTAGGTTGAATGGTCTGGCATGTAGAGCGCCAACATACACACACACACACACATTGAGCTTTATTATAAGTATAGATAGATAAATGATAAATTCGACTTTTGTTTCACATTTCACAACTTTTCTATATATAATATCATTGCAGAAATGCATCATTGTAAAGTCCATACATTTCATTTTCCCAAATTATATTTTTCTTGATATGAAAGAGGAATGATATCCTTTTTATTTTCCTGAATTAACTAACATTTTTAATATTTGTCGAATCACCTTTTTCCATTTTGCTTAACGGAACTTCATTACGAGTTAAATTACTTTAGAAGTAGAATAACAGTATTTGTCACATGGACTTGAAATTTTAGCTCCACATATTTCCATTTATTAAAATCCCAATTAAGAATATTTTAGTTATTGCTGCAGATGGCTATTAATTTGCAAATTTGTTGTTTTATATTCTAGATATTGTACTTTTGTTTATGCTATCACAATTTGTTCTACTATATTATGATTTTTGATGTTATATCTTATAGCTGAAGAGTTACTGCATGTACTTATTTTAATTTTAGCTCTCATATATTATACATAAGATATAAGAAATACCAGTTAACATCTGCGAGATTTTACGGTCAAATTGCTATTAATTGCTCAAAAGAAATTCTTTGATTCGTAATAAGGATTATGCATTAAGTTTACCATTTTATTAATTTAAGCATTTATGTATTTGATTTGCAACATAAAAAATTCCGAAATATCTGAATAATTGATATTTGAAATTAAAGAATGTAAATTATATACGAGAAGCAAAATTGCTTCAAGTAAAATGTCCTGTAATTCCGAAAAATAAACATTCTTTCAGAATAAATATTAAAATCTTAATACAATTATCTTTACATAGTAAAATATTAATGTCAAACTATTTCATTTTATTAAAATCTAATTCAGAAAAAGGATATTAAAAAGATCAAGAGATAAAAGTGAAGCCGTTTCATTTTTCTATAAAGATCAATACAAAAGGGAAAAATCATCATAACAGAAAGAATACCAAGATTGATGTGAAATAATTCTTTTCTAGTTATATTAAATTTCACTGTATTTAAAACTAAACCCCTTTTAGATGTCTTACTACTCATTCAGGAATTTTTCTAGTAAAAAAAGAGAAATATTTCGATGAATGGATAACGATTGTTAAAGAAATATATTAGATGTAATCAACCATTTATTTTGTAGAATTGACAATTTTGTCTCTATTTCGAAAGTATGGAATGATAATTTTTTTACAATAACTTCTTAGCGATACTTTATTTGTGAACTTTACCAAGATTGATATGAGATTTTTATAATAAAATAAAATTCTCCTGTTGTTTTATTTTGCACAGAAGAAAACTTTTTTTTATAATTTCGTTTACAGCAATATTTAATCAATGTATTTTATTAAATGGATTAGATCTCGTTTAACTCATTTCAAAATGCATTTGCATTTATGCATTTTTATTTGCATGTATAAGGTAATCAAAATTGAAGTCCCACTTTCAAAATGTTGTAAAAAAACGCTAGTCAGAATGACTTCCAGTTTGAATGCAATATATTTGGAAAAGTGTGAAACGGAATGGAATAAGAAAAACTCCAATGTATATCAATAGATGGCGCTGTAAGCATTATATTAATTTCTGTATTATTTTAATTTGCAGTGGTACTGCAAATTAAGAGAATACAAATAAGAGATTGTGGTCCATGTTTGCCCAAAGGTTCTGAAAAAAAAAGGGTTAAGAAATTCGAAGAGAGAGGTTCTTTTGATATGAAATCTAGCAGAGAGAGGACAGAGAATTTTTTCGACTCCAATAGACGTGGCCAAAGCATTACAGAAAGGGACGAGCAGTTGTGTGAAAAATTGCAATGCACGAGTAATGACCCGATCTTTAAAAATGCCTCTGAGCAGGGCCCATAAAATTCCATGCATTATCCCGCATTGATCTCCATACAAGATTAGCCATATTCAGGAGGGTTCATTTTTTTCCCGCTTTCTTGTCAGTAAGACATACTTCTGCTCTAGAATTTATTGCCCCCATGGAAGTGGACAACGAATGACCATGGAACATATTTTGTAGAAAAGAAGCCCATTTCTATCTCCGAGGCTTTGTTAATACACAAAAGTGCAGAATATGGGCAACGGAAAATCCATTTGTACATGCACTAGTACAGCTTCATTCTGTAAAGGTAATTGTGTGGTGAGAATTGAAGACTTCGTTTATTGTAAAGCCCGTTTTTTCGAGGAGATGGGTCCTGAGAGTGTCGTTATCTGTACCGTCAATGGTACACGCTATGAAAACCTTTTGCACAACCAGGTCATTCCAACACTTAAACAGTCTGCATATCTGTATAGAATCATTTTCATGCAAGATGGCACTCCTCTGCACATTGAAAAATCAGTGATGCAACTGATCAAGAAACGTTTCGGATTTGATAAAATTAATAGACGTCCTTTTCTAACAGTCTTCAAGATCACCGGGCCCCAACAGGGCGAACAAATACTGAATGATATAATTCTTAAAAAAGACACTAAAAATATGTGGAAAAATTTTAAAGACATACAGACAAATGTATTTTCTCCGTTGAATTAATATAAATATAGTTATAATTTTGTTACACAGAGTATATTAATTATATTAATTTAGAAAAATGAATTCAACAAATTAAATAAAATGTAAAAACAAAAATAAAGGCTACAATTAGGGGTTAAATCTGCAGTAAAAGTAAATCTAATATGCGTAAGTATTATCTTTCAATTTCTTTGGTTAATTAATTGATTTTTTTTAATTTAGTTTTTCTATCATTTAAAATGACTGTATTTAAAATGACTAAATAAGATTTAATTACCAGCTTAAAGTAAATGTCTTACAATCAAATAGTTAAGAGATTTATTTCTTTTATTTGCAAACTATTTTTAAAATTCCTAGCACTAAATTAACATATTGTCAGTCTTATTTACACAACAGAAAAATACATTAGATAAACACTGTTTCCTTAATCGTACAACGGGTGTTCAAATGAAAAGGTACGAAACGACACTGTGGGTATAAAGGAAGACTTTATTCAAAGCATACACCACAGGCCTGAGCACAACAATCCAATTGATTAACAAGCCGAAAGATTCCTTGTTCCCAGAATTCCTGTGACCGTGACGAGACCCAGTCCTTCACAGCGTCCTTGAGTTAGCCATCCAAGGTTCGCTACTTGTTGAATTCCTCGAGCACAGAAGAACCATTAACTCCGATGTGTACTGTGAGAAACTCTGGAGACTATGCAGGTCAATCAAGAACAAAAGACTGGGGCTACTCACAGAGAATGTGGTTCTGTTCCATGATAAAACGCGTCCACCGTTTCCAGAGTCACACACGTGGAACTGGCCACGTGGGAACGTGGAACTGGCCACGTGGTAACGTGGAACTTGCCACTTTCAAGTGGAAGCAGCTCAACCATCCGCCCTACAGCCCGGACATGTCGCCCTGCAATTTTTATGTGCTTGGTGCCTGAAAAAACATCTGAAAGGGAAGCGCTTTAACTCGGACGGCGAACGCAAGGACGCTGTGAAGGATAGGGTCTCGTCATGGCCACAGGAATTCTGGGAACAAGTAATTCATCGGCTTATTAATCAATGGGATCATTCTACTCAGGCAAATGATGTATACTTTGAATAAAATATTCATTTATGCTCACAGTGTCGCTTCGTACCTTTTCATTTGATCACTCCTTTTATAATAAACTTAGAATTACAAATCTTTTGTTTATTCTCGAAATTTTCTTAAATGAAGTCTTTGTAAGAAATTAAACAGAACTTCGCTGTTTATAAACATATTATATGAATGGGATATAGAAAAGAATTATCCAAAATTTTTCTGATAGCACAAACGATGCAGTATATATCAAAAAGAAAAAAAATGGAAAATATATAAAATAAGTATGCATATAGTATTACTATTTGATAAAATAATTGTAAATTTTAATTTCCAAAGAAGAATTGTTTTCACTTTCTCATATACAAAAGATATAAAAAGAAACTATTGTTATCGAACTTCATATTTTTATTAACCTCCAGTTTTCAGACCATCTGTTCTGAAGAAAACATTTTAGGAATTATATCTAAGTATCTCTGAAGACGATAAATCAAAAGCACTTTGAAACAGATAAAATCTCATATATATTCTTTATAAAAAATTTGTAGATTTCTATTAAATTTTGAACTAAGTCCATCCATAGAAAGTCTGTTTATCTGGCTCTGAGATTACAAGCGAAATCAATAAATACAAAATATGAATAATTCCTTCTTTTAATAATATATTCAACTTATTTTGGGTTTAGTTATAAAATGAAATATCTTTTAAAAGTTATATATGTTGATGAATAAACATTTGAAATGAAGATATTTCTTTATAAAAATCATAAATCTGTTTATATATATCACCTTCCCAAAAATATGTGCAAAAATTTATGTCCTGTTTTTTAATTTTTATTTCAGATATGAGATGCATTTAAAAATTCATATATTTTTATAATTCTGATATTTAGGGAAAAATAGATATTTCATTAATAATGTGAATAATATATTAGAAATATCATGAAACATTTAATATAGTTAAATTTATTTAGCGTTTTGGAGCATCCTACTAATTTTAAATCGTAGCCAAAAGAAGAGGATTTCTCTAAACTTCAGCATCGTAACTATGGGAGGACGTTTGGCCCTGAAGGATTTAGCCTGCACCATATCCACTATATCAGTTCTTCGATAGAATCTAGATTTAAACTTGGGATGGATTTTCCTTCCCTAAAGTCAAGATCTTACCACCAGGGCACAGCTGTATAAAATTGTGACTTTAATTATTACTTTAAGTATCTAACTGATTAATTATTAATTTGAAAGAATATGATTTATTTTATGTCTTAGGATATTTCTTTAAAATCAGAAAGTGTAAATGAATATTTATTCCAGTGAAAGAAGTAAAAATGCTACCTTTTTCATGATAATTTTTTTTACTAAAATTTCATTCTCATTGATATATAGCCAATGTTGAATTTTTTGCCAATGTTTAATCAATGTTTATGTGAAGATGGTATTATCATCATCCGATTAGTAATCGAAACAAACAAATCTGTAACAAACTAAACTTCTTTTTTTTTGTAAATGTACCGTAAACGTTCTCATAAAAGAATGTCAAAATACCGATATTTTGACAAAAAAATTGTTCATCTATATTGATTTTTTTATTAATCTCAGGATTTTTATATCTTGTTATTTACAGTCTAGGTTACAAGAGTATTACATCAAAATATATATATTTTTGAAGGAAAGTTGTTACTTTATTTTAATTTGTTATAAAGCTTACTATTTTTAAATTTCGTTGTTTGAAATCCAGATTATTAGACTGTTATTTTCTAGGAATGATAATGTTAATTCTTTTGTTAATATTTTAAAATATTTGCAAAAAAAACTTTAAACAAGCAAAAAAAATTGTTTCATTTCTCCTCTTTTATTCAATATATATATATATATATATATATATATATATATATAT
>JAPMOR010070632.1:2268928-2300740 GCA_026543865.1 Argiope aurantia
TATATATATATATATCTATATATATATATATATATATATATATATTACAACTTCCATCTAGATCATTACTTTCCAAAAGCTATCACAAACATCGTTTTTGGATTATATTTAATTTTGATACCTAAAGGATTACTCTGATTGCTTATTACTCTCGTTAGATTTACATTTATCGTAAATCAGAAACAGAAAGAAATAAAACATACATTTTAAATTACATGAAAAGTCCCTTTCCTAGAACAAAATTTCCTTAATTATGCAATTATTTAAATATTAAAATAAAAATGGCAAATGTGACTTTTTGCCTCGCCTAATATGTTCAAGAAAATTAATAATTCACTTAGTAGGGGAGAAAAATTGAACCAAATGCATAAATAATGGAATTTACTAAAATAAATGATGGAGTACATTTCGTTGTAAATAGGTTATTAATATTGGTACACGTTTAATTATTCTTTTAAGTCTTCATAAAAATAGAATAACTCAAAAATGAAGCGTGTTTCATTGAGGTACTACTTTAGAGTAATAATACATTTATATTCTTTGAAAAAAAATGAAAATTAATTATGCTTCACACGGAAAATTGTTAGATGCACGGCTATCAAATAAGGCACACATATATGGTGGAAATATGCATCACGAAGCAAATGAATTTAATTTTTAATTAGTATTTTAATTAATTAATGAAGAAAGTAGAGTTCTTCCATTCTTCCGTAATCATTCCGGAAAATGTTATTGCTCAAAGCTGATCTTTATACCATTTTAAAATTTAAAAGTTGTCTTTTTGATTTAGGGAGATATTGCCTTAAATTAGAAGATAATTTTAAAATATCTTTGTAAAAATGAAATTCAAACCATTTTCGTTGCTTCGTCAAATATTTAATAGTATGGTTTTCTTGAAATGCTGTAAGTTAAAATAGAAATATTATGTTTATTATAAGATCCAAAACGTTATCCAAAAAAATTGATTCATTACAGGATCCTAAACAAACACAGTGCAATTTGAAAAGTCAAATATCTAAACACTTCAATTTTTAATTGGCACTATGATACACTGGAAAATTCCACAAAGTTCTGGAAAGTTCAAGAAGACAAAGAATTAGTATTTTCATACTTAAGAAATTGTATGAAAATAACACGATTTTATAATCTGTCACAAAATAATTCTTATAAATAATGTTTAAAATAATATTTAATAATTATGTTAATATACAAATAATATTATTAAATAATATGATAATACATTAATGTTAATATAAATTAATTATAATAATATTTTTAACAATCACGTTTCATAATAGTTATATAGTGCTTTATTATACGAACTCTACAAATCAATTTACAAACTATTGTGTTGTATTATGCGTGTTCTTAGGGATATAGATAATACCGATATTCACAGACAACTAGATAGTCACCAAAAGCTGCTAGAATATAGACTAAAAAATTTTATGTATTGAAACGTTTATATATTTTAATTTTGTTGGTAAACAATACCTTTCCCTTAACTGTTAAATATACTTCAAGTGTATTACCATTTAAAAAAATTTTATTTTATAATTTAAGTATTTTATCTATCAAAAAGAATTAAATAGAATGCATTCGGACAAAATCGCTATTATCGCCAAGATTTTGCATATTTAATTATCTTATGATTATTTCTTTCAAGAAAGTATTTAATAGAACTCCGAATTATTAACTAAAGAAATTTTCAAGTTTTAGAAATGCAACTCCTTGTTTAATATTTATCTACTTACATTATTTCTCATAAGTTTATATAATTGCTTTTGAAATATTTTCCTTTTTTCTTCGATTATCTTAACTTACTTCATAACTTTGCATAAGGTAAGCCGGGACGTAAGACTAAAAATAGATTATATACAAATGAATTATAAAAAATATCATAATTAGAATTTCTTCTTTATTTCTCATTTGTTAAACAAAATTATTCCCATTCAAAAGATACTTTATTTCTAATACTTATTATCAATCAAAATTTTATAAATTTGAATAGAAATATCACGGCATCACATTAGATAAAATTTTAATGTTTAAAAATGAGTTCATTTCAATAAATTCAGAAAATGTTTTTAGTGTGAGTAACTTGGAATTCTTGGCAAAAATTATTCTTTTGCTTGGTTTTTTTTTAAGAATTAATTGTTTTTTTTTCTTTTCAAGAAGACAAAATATAAAAAAATGACAATATTGATGTCTTTATTTGAAAGTTTGGGACATGTTGGTGAGGAGAATATGAAAAAGGAAATGTTACATCTCTTGGCAAAAAAAGTAAAAGTTTCAGGTATTTAATTACATCACTCTTTATGAGAGGAAGTAGAAAATTCTTAAAGATGTAAGACTCTGCATACCGGATTTGGTTAAACTGGCGTTTCAGCACATCGATTCAGAAAGAATTAAAATATTTATATAATAAAAAGAAAACAATTGAGTAAATTACTGCATGAAAATAATATCCATATTTCAACAAGTTTTTATTATTGATTATGCAGATTTGTAGCTTATGATTATAAATGTAAGATAAATGTTAAAGTTTACCATTTTAAGAAATTTTAATAATGTAAATTAGACAGTGCAATTCCAAATTCAAGGTCTGTGGTGGGTGATTTCAAATCATACTTCCAATGATTTATAATCACCTGACACAAAACATAACTCAATATTAGCAAAGGGGCTTTTGAAGGATTTTTGATGCAATTATTCATATTTTTTTCCTTAAATGTTACAGAGAGGCATGTTTTCTCCATCTTTTATGAAATCTCATAAAAGATATAATAAATATTTTTGAGCTCTGGAGATGCAAAAACTATAAATACACAAATATACGAAAGTTGCTTTAAATTATTATAACACTGTTTAAGTTGTTTTAACACTGTAAACGGTTGCAATTTTTTTCGTGTTAATGCAATTTTATTTTGTTAATTCCAGATTGAAATTAATTGATGTCTGTTATCAAATAGATAAACTTTCCAAAGATTAATATTTCTTAAGTGCTTACATTTCTACACGTAAATTGAATAGTTAAATGGTTTTATTAAGATAAAACTCAGTTGCATTTATCATATAAGTTTTTACGAGTTTGACTAACGTATATAAAATCTTGAGTATAAGTTCATATTCATTTGCAGGTGTAACCATCAATCTACAAAGAAATATATGGGAACATCAAAATACATATTCAGATTGCAATATTAATTTTGTACAAGATTTAATCAATAAATTCAAAATAGTTGGAAATTAGCTTCAAACTGTTTTATCTTCTGCATTTCCATTCGAATGAGCACATTATTAGCATATTTTTTTAGGAAATTAAGAGCTCAATACTTCTTCGAAACTCTTGGCGGTATGCTATTTCATAATCAATACAAAACAGAAATATTTAGTAGATCAGAGAAATTCTTTCAAAACAGATTTGGGTCTAGAAAAATCTGTAACAATACAAAAAGTACAGAAAGAAATTACCTTGTGCTTACCTTTCATTAAAAGTTCGAACGGTTATGGACTCACTCCAGTCGCTTTCGCAACATTTCTCGATACACGCTACGTCTATTTCGCACTTCTCAATCTGAAATCAAATATTTATTTATCCTTTACATCAATTGTAAATGCAACTAATGGATCTCACGTCCTCGGAATTGCATTTAATTAGTTTTACCCTCTAAAGCCGCAATCCTCTTTTGTCACATTCCGAAGCTGTTCCCAACATTTCAATTTTCTATACTATAGCGATAGAAAATCGAAGATATTTTAATGGAACATTTATTTAGTTATTATTTCGTATGTATACCTTAGAATATAGAAATGCAAGGATCATAAATATTTAATGATAGCAAAATAAGTGCGTAGAAGTGGCATTCGTAATCATTATTAGCAAAGCATGCATATTTATCAATGCTTATTAATATATTTCGTGATGACTTCATTGTGTAGCGTATAATAGCATTTATAAGACTTAATAAATAATCCTATGTCAATAAAGTAAAAATTCTTTATATATATTAGTTTTTTTCTTAAAAAATAACTTTAGAGATGACATATTAATTATAACGTGTAGTTAATTTACTACAGGATTTTTTTTATTTTAAAAGTATCTTAAATATAAGTAAACTACAAACAACATTATGGATAATATAACATTTTTCATCATTGTATTAAACTTAGTAAAAAAAAGCACTCTAGATATACCATTAAATAAAGAGGGTGGTACTTGAATTGACCTCCCCTCCCCAAACTTCCCCATCGACGGATCGAATTAAATTTTGAACCGGGAGAACTTGGAACTGAAACCAAAACCATTTTGACCAATGGGATCCAGTCAATAATGAAATAGTTGGTAGTTATAGGAACATTGAATAAGATTTAACTATTGACCTTCATTGTTTTTTTTAATTTGGGGTATTTGTTTATTTATATCGCAATAGATCAACAAAAAATGAAAATCATCTTGGCAAACTCTTAACATCGTATGTATATTGGAAATTGACCATTTTTAAACAATCTGAAAATATCTAAGTAAATCCGAAGGTCGTAAAAATAAAAAAGTACCGAGTTCGTATATTATGAATATCACATTTCATTGAATATTCTTAACTGTCAGGATAGAAATTTAGGCCTACTGCAGTCTAAATTTTAATATGTCATAAGGATTTCTCCAGTAATAAATATACAGAAATTATTTTTATACGAAACTAAAGTAGCTACAAAGCTAAAGAAAATGACAGCCGTAATTGTTTCGTTTCTGCATTGCAAAACCAAACTGTCTAAACTCTTGTGCTACAATTTTAAAGCTTTATAAAAACATCTAAAAATTAGATAAAATGTATGGTAAAAAAACTCAGTTGGAAATTGACTGGCAAAAATAATAAGTAATAATTATAATTCAGTAAAGTTTTAGAAAAAGTAAGAGATCATGCAGCTTTAGCAGAAATTTTTGAAAAATATAATAGATAGACCACAACCAACCTTTCGAAGTCTCTGTTATAGCTCTTAACAATAATAATGAATAAATAGATAGCTATACTGAATACTTGACTGTTTTATAAGTCACATGAGTCAATATTGGTCAAGAGGCGCATCTCTTAGGTATACACTCATACGAAAATAAATCACTACTACCATTGATATAATCTTTACATTAAAATAGAATGTGGTATTATATAATGCTTTTTAAATCATATATTTTTTATTTTTCTTAGAAAAATTTGAGTTTATACGACAGAAGTTCAAAAGAATCATTTATTTGAGGAAATTAAACAATAACAGATTTTGCGGTGGGTTAAATTTCACTATTAGATTGATCCGTTATTTGCTAAACAAACATCGAATGATCTGAACGAACGAATCATCGATAAAAGATCCGATATAATCTTATCTGGAAACATTTTATAAAATTTTAATGATATTTCCTCTTAATTAGACAAGAACAACACACTGCTCCAAGAGCTCTGAGAATAAAGTACTATTGGTAGGTGTTTTCATCATGTTTTAATGTTTTATTCAACTTTAACATTTTAAAAGCTCGATTTTAAAATTTTAAATTACATGGAAAGATTTCAAATAACACTCTTCAAAACTTTTAAAGTAGAAAGTGTTTCATATATTTCAGATTGATATCTTCATAAATGGACTGCAACTAATATCTCATTCTTATTATATTCATACTAATTTCTATTAAAAAAATTTTACTTCCTGTGTTCAAACTTTCCTGTTCTTGAGTACAAATTGCATATCCTTTGCCACTCATGCTACGCAGTACATTTCGTTATATCACATATATTCCGGACGAATAAAATTTCTCGTTTCATTCAATAAGAAACGTCGATTCGTGTTGCCAGTACGATGAATCGAAAATGAATGAATTACTGCCTCTCATAGAATATTTCAATATTCTGTTTCATTTTGCTATTCTGTTTCTAACCATGAATGGGAAAGATCTGAAAGTATTTAACATTTGACTTTTTCGTCTTTCAAGAAAGAATGTGAATGGATTAAAAGAATGAGGACTTCTATAATATTATGAAAAGAAGAATGATTTGTATAAAATGAAAATCGTATTTATTGATACCTCGCCTCCGAATAAAATCCACTTCATTACGGAATTTATTTATTATAACTTTAAAAATAGCTTTAGTTCCTTGATTATTTTGAAAAAATTCATTTGAAATGCAACGAATAAAAATTTTATTTATAAAAAAATAAGAAACGTATAACAAGGCATTCAAAGCAATTATTTAAATTATATGTACTGCATATTGTGGTAATGAATTCTTGCAATTAATATTTCAACTCATTTAAGTTCGATGAGCATTTTATGACTTGGTATTCATTATCATACAATTAGCTAATCAAAATTAATCACCTACAGTAGATTACATGTAAATCCATAATGCACATTAAAGAAAAGGAAAAAAATTTCCACAACGTAAAATATTGCCTATTTTAAAATGAGCATTTTGGAAGTTATTTAAAATACATCCATTTATGTATCCATAAATTATCATAACAAAAATACACTTAAATATGGACAGTACTAAGATAGTTTAATTCATATTTTGTCTTCCTACCTAAAAGATAATCATGTTTATCAAGTCTATTTAATGATGATATGTAATAGAAAAAATATGTCTCAATATGAATAATTCATGCTTTTACACCAGGTCATATTTTTAAGATTTTAAAACTAAGAACACAATAATAAAACTCCATATGAAATTCAAAACTAAAGTTTCCAGAAATTTAAAGCATCTAAAGGTATTTCACACATTTCTTGTTTCGATATTTGTGTTCATGCAGTATCAATATATTATTATATTCAAATTACTTTATGGAAAAAAACTTTTTATCCGAAGATAAATTTACGTTTTATTAAAAACGGATTTTTTATCCTTGACATTCCCTTACTACATATTTACTATATTTCATTATAATTCGTGTTTCCTTGGTAAATAAAGTTGCTCTTGACATGCCAGGTTAATGATGTCAGGAAATTTAATTTAAACTAATAACAAAGAGCAATAAATCATAAGAGCATTGACTGTTTATGATATTTCGAAACAATCGATTGTTTTATGTTATTTTTGTGAAAGGAAAGATTTGCAAATTATTAACAATCTTTTTAAACATGGCAAGCCATGGAGATTTTTTTTTATTCCTAACTATTTAAACTATTGAAACAAACCTTTTCGATTAACAAATGAAACTATTTGTCAAAACCAACGACCTGGCATAGGGGTAGCGCGTCTTCCCCGTGATCTGAGGTCCATGTTTGGGCATGGTTGTTCTTCATCTCTGATCTGTCTGTGAGAAGTGTGAATGTAGCCCCTCCCCCTTTAAAAAGGGGTTGTGCAAACGAATGTGACGCATGAGCAGCTAAGACGTACTCTTCGCCCCAGATGGCTAAACTAAAAAACAAGAGATGCTCTCTCGGCTTAAAATCGCTGACTTCGTCAGTGGGCTTGTCCATGACAAGTGCCATAAGAAAGAACAACAACAACTATTTGTTAATCGAAAGGGTAGAATCGTGAATGAAGGATAGGTAAATTCGAGATGATAATTATTGAAAGATTTTTTTTCAATAGACAGTTAGAGCTTTATTTCATATCTGAGAATCATTATGGATATGAAATAAAAACAAAACATTTCCGTCTTACATCTGAGTTCATCTCTTATTTATTCTCCAAACACTGGTCAGAACTGTTCACAAGAAAGTCGAATCCAAACAATACATTTGGCAATACATTACTCCAATTGTTCCTTGTACTGTCTTTCATTAATAAAAGAAGACTCGAATGATAACGTGGGTTTTTTGAGATAAATATATTAAATCACGACAATTTTTACTGTAAAAAGTCACAAATTCAGTGTGAATAAATGTACGTATTTAAATCAAGCTTAAGTTGAAATAAGGCACAAACTCTTCACAATAAAAAGTCGCAAATTGAAATATGAAGTAGGCCTATGCAGCTTAAAGTTCGGTTGGAATAAGGCAAAAATTTCTTCAAAAATTCACAGATATCCTAGAGCCTCACTGGACTCAACAACTGGACTATCTGTAATACTAACCACCAGAGGTCTTGCTTTTTTTAATGGTCTAGTGAGGTGAAAGATTGAGCGTTCTAGAAATTTTCCGCATCCCCGGAGAAGCATTTCGCCGATCTTCGATACCTAATACTTCTCAAACAAACATTTAGAGAAATCTTCGGTTGCCAAGCTGCCAAAAATGTTAAAAAATCTATATCACACAACATTATACATTACAGCTGGAATGACTTTAAATACTAATAAATATTATGATAATACTAATAAATAATTTTAGTAACTGTGAGGATAAAAAAAAGTTTAATAAAATGTGTATCATTCGATGCAGGCGGCAGCAGGATTGTTAAAAACACATTATTATGAGAATTTTTGGTCTACTGTCATAAGACAATGAAAAAATCAAAAGAAACTCGAACATCTCTCTCTTAAAAAGAGAAAATACAGTAATCTGTATTTCCAAGTTTTAGAACTCCCCAAGTTCGAAAAACATATCGATAGACACAATTATGTCTATATGTCTAACAAAGATAATACAAAAAAAATTTGAGCTAAAGTGATGAAATTTGGTATGTAGGTTTTACACCAGATTTATAGATTTCTATCAAATTTTGTGTGATATCCATTCAGGAAAAATGGATTTTATTCAAACTGTCCATTATATTATCATTCGACTGTCCAAATATTTTAACATGGTAACTTCAAAATGAAGATAGAGATATAAATAAGACATTTACCTTCTAAAGTGCAAATGTTTATAAAATTAGGAACCAAATAAGTCAAGGCCGACAGAAAATCATGATTTTCACAAGCCCCTAAACGCGATAATTCAAAAACTCAATGACTTAAACATATGAAACTTGGTATGTATTTTCGTCACTGGAAATGTAATTCCTTGCTAAATTTTTATTTCAACCTGGTGGAAACAAAGCGTCTAAAACACAGATTCAGTTTTCAGGTACTCGTTCCTAAATTCCAGAAATTAATCGCCAAATATCGCACGAGAGATGCAGTAAAATTGTTAAATTCAGGAAAAAGACATTTTTCATAACTATTATTCGCCAGTGATATGCACGGGATTCGCGGCCTTGCCCAAGGTTCACAAGGTACTGGGGGGTAGGGGAGAGAGAGAATAATACTTTTATTAGAGAATAAGCGAAAAAGTTTTCGAAGGCCACTCCCACCGATTTAAAACGCCATCTGTAATCAATAATATTTCACATATATTAAAAAAAATTTATTCCGCTTTAAGAATCCAGGAGCCAGAAATACTGAATTGCAAAAAGCGAAACATGTTCATACTTCTTTAACAATATAATTTGTTATCAGAATTGAGCTTCCTACTCAGAAAGACAGATAAAGGAAATTACAAAACTTTGTTTTTAATATTAAGAGGCACTTTTAATTAAATTTTTATGAAACTATTGTTTGATTTGCTTTTAAACTTTTGAATGTAATTTTTTAAAAAAAAGGGATAAACAACCGAAATTGTTTCATTTGTTTATTTATTAGTTATCGTAAAGTTCTCGAAATATAATTGAAAAAGAAGCAAAGGATAAAATATAGTCTAAGAATAAAAATAATCCATTAAAATCTAATTCCAAATCCTGGTGATTTAATGATTTTTCCGTGTTATGTCTCATATTTATAAAAATTCCCTTTACATTTAAAAAATGATGTTCAAATTATAACTGTCTTTAATTTTATGAGCATTTTTTGAATCACCATAGTTAAAGTTTCGTTGCACATGTAATCATTATTTCAAGTTAATGAATTTATTTCTAGTTAAGAATCAAAATTTAAATATAATAGAAAACTTTATATATATTTTTAGCAGAAATTGTTCGTAAAATTTCATATATATTATCTTTATAACATTTAAAACATCTGTTGGAAGACCTGAATTTTTGCCTATATAGGTTTTGCCTAATGCTTTAAGCTTCTGATACTTGCATCAACTTTTTGTTCCAGCAGCCAATTACCTGCGTAAAAAAGAAAAAGAGCCTTTAGTGCAACATCCGTTTCAGAATCAGTACTTTCGATAGATTTTCAAAGCGACTATATACGTTTTATGACTTCTAATTGACATGGGGACAAAACGGATATCACTGGAAACAAAAATGTACTTTTTTGAAACTATAAAATAATAATAATATGAAATTTTATCTCAATTCATATTTTAACCTACCTGAAGTTCCAAAATCGGTAGCAAAATTGCACATTTTTTTCACTTTAAACATTGATATTTATTATAGATCCCAAAATATATCTGTTGCTTTTCAATTCATGCATACAACATTTTTTTTTCTTAATTTAATATAATTCGTCTTTAACTTAATTCGTCTTTCATTATAAATGCCATTAAAACTTGTTAAATATATTTTTCATATTTCTTCCTTTATCATTTTAATTTAAACAACTTTATTTTTTAAAATACGATCAATGCCGTATATCTATTTCATTCTTCAAACCTTGTGTTTCCTTAAATATTTAAATAGAAATCTAATTATATAGAATTCGGATCCAATGATTCATGGACAACGTCGAATTACTTGATGATTTTAAATTAAAAGCTCACGATACGGTTTTAATGGAATTATTCTGTCACGACAAGACAAGATCCGACGAAGTAACATTTTCCATTCTTGTAAGGTGGTCAGGTTCATCCTTTGAGAATCCACTGGCACCATTTACAAATGATTAATTAAAGCTGTCAACCCTCCGACGACTTCAAGGAACGAGAAGATGAGCTATAAGTCATTGGATATCGGACGTTCCATTCCCACTTAATTAACTTAATTATTTTCGAACCAGATTGTCATTGACAGGTTCAACTGAATGTCTTCCTTTTTTCGGATCCGAATGAGAAACTTCTTAAGATTAATGATGGGTCTGCAGTAAAAAAGTGAGTTATATAAAATGGTAAGTGAAAAAAAGGAAGTTAATATATTTAAAAAGAAATTATTGGTTTTGCACCACAGTTTGTTTGTTGTAACTAAGAATAATGTTTGAATAAGATTTTAACTAGAAACAAAATTTTCATCCTTTTTAGGAGTTTTTAAACTAGGATTTATTCAATCATTGATAAAATGAATCCTATTTAATTGCTGGTTAAGATTATTGACATTTGCATAGCGAAAAATAGTAAGTGGAGGAAAGGAAGGTGGCATATTTAGAAATAAAGATACATTTTTTATCCAACTATCATGTGCTGTTGTTAAACAAAAGGTTTAAATTGGATTTTAACTGGGAACATAATTTTTGCCTCCATTTTTGATTGTTTGCATTAAAATTTGTTGAATCAGTATAATCCTGAGACTAAGAATTAAATGAATTCTTGAAAATGTTTTCTTGTATTAAAATAAACTTTCTTTATGTTAATTACATTTCAAATTAAAATTAATAATTTAGTTTTATCGTTTGAAATCGTATTATTTACATGTTTGAAAAACATGTCTAAATTTTGAATGATGATAGTATTTAATTTCTAATATTCATTGAATAAGTTATAATTTCAGCTGAAAGTAATTCTAAACGTACAATTCAACGAAGTCAGTATAATTTAGTTTAGATCTCTTAGATGAAAACACTTATTTTTATGATATTGTTTTATATGTAATTATATGTGTGTGTGTGTGTGTGTGTGTGTGTGTGTGTAGATAGATAGATAGATATCGTCGAAATTATTTAAATATTTATAAATCCAATGTATTAAACTATTAAAGTTTTTAAAAAGAAAGACTCAAACTATTATTTCGAAAAATTAAAATATTTTTTTAAAGTTACAATCCGTCATATTTTTTTCTAAAGTCATCATTAGCAACTGCACATGTTTTTAAAATTTTCAATAAAAACAATTGGTAAGAAAAATCTAAGCGAAATCTTTTCCACGGATAGCCTTTGCTAATCTTCTTGCTTAAACTAACCTTACAAGTCTCCGAAAGAGTAATTAAAGTAGTAGGGACAGAAATCACTTTTTTAAAATCAAGAAAGTTTGAGGACTTTAGTTAGTTGAAATTCTGACCTTTCAAAAGTATTAATGCGATTACAAACTAATTATATGAGAAAGATTTAAAATTCCTTTTCTTGTCCCGGTTTAAAGTAAAAGAAATGTTTGTTTACACCATCCTATGCTTGGTTAAATAAGAAGTGATGATTATAGAACTTTCTATTGTTTTAGACATCTGAAACAAAACAGAATCGCTATTCAAATTACTATTTTACGAAAGCAGATAAAAGTTCTTATTTAAGCATTCGTAATATTTTTTTGACCGGAAATGTGTAAAATGTCAATTTATAAAAAATGCAGTTTAAAGTAAGCATTTTTATAAAGTATAAAAACATATTTATAAAATACATATTTTAATTAATTATTACACCTAAGTGAATAAAATGTACTATCTGCTATCTGTAGTAGATAGTAGATTTTAGTTGTAGTAGAAATAGTAATTTGCAGGGAGTGTAAATTTCATTCAATTTTAATTGATTATTTAAACATAGTTTTATGTCCATGATTCCACCAATTTGACCAAATTGACAGACATTAAAACCGTGTTATTTTAAAAGTCTTTTATATGTTCTGTTTATTGAGTTAGTGAAATTTTACTATGACTAGTTTCTACTACTATGACTATGATAAATTGAATGACTACTTTCATTGTGAAAACAATCTTAGTAATTCAATCATTAAACTAATTCATTCAATAAAATGATAATTTTCCTGAAAACACTTCTGCATTAAAAGATGAAATATATTACTAGATGCTAAATCAATGAAGTAATTTGTATTTAAAAGGGATAGTAATAGTTTGAAAAGGACATGAAAATATAAGGTATTGTAAAATTAAACATTAAGTAAATTAGAAAATACATTGTTGCATCGTCTCCATATTTTTCATATAAGCAAGTACAGGATGGTTGAAATATTCAATTGTCGTTATTCAGAGAGCAGATTCGAATGAAACTTCATATATTTGTTATTTTGATAATGGGGGAAAAAATGGAGAAAAAAGTTTGAAAATTTGCCAATAGATAGCACCATAACGAGTTAAAAACGAAAGATAACAGTTCAAAAATAAAAGAATAATTTATTTATTTGCACACCTGTGGACTCTATATGCCTATCTTCTCAATTAACAATGTTGAAAGCAAACCGCGTTGTCAATAGCTGCACGCAATATTTCAAATGGAAAGGAAGAGACCATGATGGCTTTCAAATCCGCTTCAGTAATTACATGCTCGCCATAAGTCATATCACTGACATTCCAACCCGCCCTGAAGGCACTCGGATAAAAAAGAAAACTGAAAGGTCGGGCAGCCGTTATAGCAACACTGGCTGGAACTGTGGTTGAGTCTTAAGAGCCATCGCCGGGCATGGTACAACCCTTCTTTAAGTAAGTACGTCTCGTCATAGATGCGAAGAGCCAAACCCCCACTTTTTCGTGTACCCTCCAGGGTTGCGAACATTTCTCAAGTAAACATTTCTCAGCATTTTCAGTAACATTTCTCAAGTAAATTAATTAGATAAAATGCTTGTTTCTGTTTTAAATACAATTTCTTGACAAGAGAATTTCAAATATCTTAAGAGACGCCTGAAAAGCAAAATTAATAAAATTTTTGTGAATCTCAAATCGTTATAATAGTTTTAGGCCTTCTTAGGCAATTGTCTTCCTTATTTTAATCTAGAGTGCAATTGATTTATATAGGACTAATTCAAATTGCTGTTTCATTTTCTTATCAAATATAATTACAGAAACAAATTAACTTATCTTTAATTGTTTGATTATTTAATTAATTTAAAAATTAATACAATCAATACAGTATGAAAAGCTTCTATATATATTTTTATCGAACAATAATTGAATCGCGGGCAACACTTTTCTGACACTTAAAATATATATATCTGAAAGTCTTGGAAAAATTCAATTTTTTTATCAATACAAAAATGAACTTTTCTTCTCTAAACAGCATTTACCATCATTAATTTTTCTTTCAAAGAATCTATAATATGAATATATTATATCAATTAAAGTGTTCTTTAGTGATAAGAGTGGAGTCTATTATTTAATAGTTTGTTCCTTGCTCTAATTTCGAAACATAGCATTCCATACTAATATTTAAAGTAATAAAACAGTAGAAAAAATTTTTATAACTTGGTAGTGATACTAAAACTCATTAAAAATTAATTTTTAATGAAATTGCTATAAATAATCATCTCAGTGATTGCTTTACTTTGTCGCAGAAATAAAGTATCTAAAAATGTGAATTCTTCATACTGTGATTTTACGCCTTCAATCAAGGTTTGTAATCAAGATAATATTCATATTTATTTACATAATCGTTGCTTTAAATTAATAGTCACGTTTATCCTTTTCAGGATAAATTAAAATGATGAAACTTATGGAATATTTCTTTCCTTAACAATGTAGGAATTTCTTGTTCATTTTTTTTTAATTTAATAAACTACAAATGAACCAAAAAATTGCAATACCATTTCAGCTATAAATAAACCGAATCATCATTCATATTCCTTATTAATAAAAATGGGAATTTGAAGTACCGAATAGCACATCACTAAAATTACAATTTATTGAATTTTTTTAATTTTGTGTTTCATTGAAATTTATTATTTGCAAAATGTGATGTATTTTAGAAAAGTAATTATAAATGGTTTAGTTAAAATATATCAAATAAGTTTAATAATTATTCATCTATAATTTATTAGTAGAAAAGTCGTCCAATTGTGTAAAAGTCAAATGCATAAAACCATCCCTTGTTAACTATTATTGTAAAAAGAATTAAAGCAAATGACTATTTCTTACGTTACTTTATTTTTATAAATTAGTATAATCGTAGATAAATTATTAAGGTAGCAAATACAGGATATGCTTAAGCATGGATAACCTAAAATTAAATGCAATATCATATTAAAAAAATGCGAAACTTTAAAAAAAGTATTGTTTTCTATACAACATCCAATCATTACTGATAATGATTAAATATGAAACTCAATATGTCTACTTGAGAATTCTTTGCCGCATCTTTCTTTGAAATTTCGAAATCAAGATTACAAAGTTTCAATCGTAAAAGAGATATATAAATATAATTTCCTGAAAATACTGATGAAGAAAAGAAAAAACGTTTCACAAATTTCCTAAGTTTTAGGTTTAAAAAGATGGACACCAAACTATTTCTCTGTACTACTAAATTCAAATTACTTCTATAAAGATACTTCATTTCCCGTGTTCAAACTTCACTATTCTCGAAGGAAGGATTTATATATCTCATATTTCTATCTTTAAAATACAATCAATCTTCAAAATACGTACAATCTACCTTCAAAATACGTACAATCAAGTTCTTTCCGGACAAATAAAATTTTTCGTAGCATTTCATGCGAAACTTTAATTTATGTGAAGATGGAAAAAACTGAAAATTTATTATCGATGATAGGTAGCTTCAGAATTCTGTAATGTATTTTATTTTTCTTGTTACTTTCTGTTTCTAAATTTACAAAATAAAAGAACTGTGAACCGTTTACATGATTCACTCTCGTTTCTCAGCAAGAATTTTGCCCAAAAAGACAGGCTGGGTATTTTATACGATAGTGCTGGAAAGAAAAGATATTTTTGTAAATCGAATAAAGAAGGATTCACTTTAACAATATGATAGAACTGTGAAAATGATTATAATCTAAATATGGTTATTAAAGAAAGTAAAATAATTACTGAATTGGTGGTTAAATTTAACTCTGAATAGATAAGAGATATTTATTTCAAGAAAAAATATTTTGTATTATTATCTGAGAAACAAATTATCTCTTATAATGGATCAATCTCTATCAATCATTCTAACGTTATTTATTGAAGCCAATTTAATGATTGAAAGCAATGATTGAACTTCAGTTTAATCATTTTTTAGCTTTCTTAAATGTACTTGTGATTTCTTCCAGGTTTTAAAAAAAATAATGCATTTAATAGATTTTTCATACACTTCGTGATTTGTTAAAGATTCAAAATTATATTTAAAAAATATACATTCACATAGATAATGTATTTTTAAAATTTGCAGAATTCTATTTATACATATAAATAATTGATTCATTTATTCATTAATAAGTTCAAATTAATCAAAATATTCATTAATGTTGAAATTTGGATCCCATACTTAATAATTACAATAATTAACTGTTGTTTAAAATTTAAAAGACGAAAATATCTTAAAAGCAATCTACTTTTTAGTACTTTAATAAAACTGCACTTTTAATGCGTTTCTAAAAACTGCTTTTATTAAATTTATTACTTTACAGTTTGTTAAGTTTAGCCGCAAAACTTTTAGACCGGAAGGAAGCTGATGTAAATTATTCGTTATAACACATAATTAAGCTTAAAATGGATTATAGATTACATAAAAAAAACTCTCATAAACGATGACTAAAACAAAATATAATAAATTTTATAGCACAAATTAAGTAACATCCATTCAAGAAGAAGGAAAGAAATTTGATCATCCCTCCAAAGGAGTATGCTCAAATTTGAAAGAAGGAGTCAGCGAAATTCTAAAATGTTGTCTACATGCAGTCTGAGAAAAACAAAGTTAGGCTGAAAATAAATGTTAAAAAGAATACAAAATGAAGATAGTGAGAAATTGCAGAAAGGTGAGATAAATTTGAAGTAAATATATAGAGAGAAGCTGATCGAAGACAGCAAGGAACTGAACAATAAAACATCATACGACATCATGCTAAAAAAGAAAAAAAACTTTCCTTTGCATCTCAAGGGAAAGTATGAGTGATTCTAACTACAATTCTATTTGTGCTTATGAATTTGAGAAAATTGTGAGTTGGGATCGATACCGAGAATTCATTTTATTACTTCGAATAAATAGAGAACCATCTGGAATGTATCGTATTAATGAAAAGTATCGATTGGCACTGGTTCTACGCCCACCTAAATCTTTGAAAAGTTTATATAAAAATAAGATGTGAAAATATGAATTCAATAAAAATAGGATACAAAGAGGATTTAGTAAAGGAGGGAAAAGAGACTTAAAGGAAAAATATTTTAATATTTTTGATCAAATTTCGACAAAACTAAAGGCAATTAAATATTATAAAGAAAGAATACAAAATAATTTGAAACCCAAGCAACGCTAGGTCATCAGCTAGTAAAAAAAATGCTTTTAACAATACCTGCAACAGAATTATTATGTTAAATAATTTATTTAAAAAATTGCATAAAACACTATATATTCTTAGTTTTTTGTAAATTACATTTACTGATCTTTATCTAGCAATAATCATATACATTACTGGATATATAAAAAATAATAATAAACTGTATTACATAAAAAAGCAAAAAAAAATACTATTTTCTGGAAAAAAATGTATAAACCTCCTTCCTTAAGAGTTTTTTTTTTCCTTCAATATTTTTTTTCTTTTTCAAACTATTCTAAATCTTTAACTACCAATTCAAACTATCAAAAGAAGAGTATAATATATCTGTCTTCTTTGATAAGAGAATGATTTAAGAAATGTGATAGTTCACTAATAAATTATTATGCTTGCAAATAGTTGGTGAAAGAAATAAAAATATCAACTAACCTTTTCAGATATATTTTAGAAACGTACGCTGAGAGCATCTTTTAAAGGAAGGTTCATTTACCAAATTTAGAAAAGCGTATTATAAGGATTTCTTTTAATTAAACAAATTATTTTTATTATTAAAAAAGACATATTGCTAATAATGATCTGATCATTGAACACACACACTGCAAAAAGTTTTAATTTAATAAATTGTGATTTTAAAAGGTTAGAAATGATAAAAATTAGAATAAATACTTAACACTTAAATGAATGCCTCATATATAAGATTTATATTGTTTTTTATTTTAAAAAAATATCATTTTAATATTTTTTTCCTATGTTTTCTTTTTTATAAGCAAAGATAAATTTTTTTTAAAAAAAATTCTTTACTTATTGAAAGAAATTCTGTTTAATTTAGTGGCTTTCATTAAGTGTCATGAATTTTACACTTCTTTTGTAATTTTAAGTTTAATTTATACATTTAATTTAATAAATAATTACTTATGGATCAATTTACTCGAACAATTGTCATTATTCTATTCATTTAATTATTAGAAATAAGTTTGTATAGAAGTAAATTGATTTACGATTAATCTTCTGGAGTATTATTTAAAAACGCTTTTAAATATTCAGATGAAGTCATCAGAACCCTGAGATATTTCATCAGTTCAATTTTTAAGGCATTTTTTTTTTCAAAGCTAGTCCAAATGACATTTTTCTAATACAAAAGATGAAATTATTTATTTATTTAATGGGATTATGTGAAGTTTTCTATTGTTAGACGATATTATCTACGAATAATAGTAATGGAATTTGATTATAGGCTTTTTTTATTATTTTTCTTAGAATTATTTTTAATGAAAATTACATTCCACAAAATCCCCCCTCAATTCTTATTAATTACTCTATTTACTTAACTTCTGATAATAAATTTGGTGATAATTATTAAATAATTTATAAATAATTTTCTAGTCATCATCAGTTAATTATTTGTTAAAATCTGTTGTCTTTGTGAGTTGTCGCCCATTAAGAAAGCAAATATTCTTTAATGCTATGGTCTCAATTCTGAAAAAAAAATCTTTCATGCTGTCTTGAAATTTAAAAAAAAATTATAATAACAACACCTAAGAGATTAATAAAAATTTTATCCTATCTTATGACGCATCCTTTGACAATTCATTGTTAAAGATGAATTACAGATTTTTATTAATAAAAAATAAATACAGTTAAAGAAATAATTATGGAATTTCACAAACAAATGTCTCACATAGCTATTTAATTGAAACCAGCGGATCCTTATGCTTCTTCTGTTTCGTCGATAATATGTTATTACGTATATAATTCAAATATGATTATTCTGTTCAAACTATTTCAGCAGTAAATTATTTCTCATAACGTAAGTGTGGAATCTACAAAAAACTGCAGTTTTTTCCTGATAAATGTAAGTTTATGAGCGGAATTCATTTCAATGTTTATTTCCAATTTGATTCCAATTTTCATCGACTCCACAATTTCAATGTGAAATAGAAATTTGTAATAATAAATCGAAATTTTTAATAGAGTTCGGATTCTTTCGAGATTAACTTTCGAGAATTATATAGACTATATAAAAAAACTGCTATAATTTTTACATAAACGAACAATCAACATGCCGTTTGCTAGCCGTTGCTAGAACCATATAAGAAAAGAAATAATATCATTATAAGGATATAATGATAATATTAGAATAACTATCTAGTTTCTGAAAGAGATAATTATTCCTTGAGGAGGGAACATAATTCCTTTCTTTCATTTTTTTTTCCCCTGCTTTATGAATTCGTTTTGTTATCACCTTTTACAAAACTAAAGCAGGATGATAAATCAGGGTATTCATGAAAAGAAATGTTCAATAAGTTGCCTTATATGAAAAATCTTATATTTTTTATTCACTTTTCATAGTCCCTTCTTTGAGTGATTTTCTTGTAATTGATTTTGGCGCCATTATATTTAATAGACCTTCACCATCACCTGTAAAATCAAAAACTTTTTTAAATATGCATTGAGAATGTTAAATATGCAGAAACCCTTCGCTGCAACCAAACTTCAAAAAGAAGAAAATAGTTCCTAATCTGTATTCAAATATCCCACCAATATTTCTTCCAATTAGGAAAAGGCTATATCTCACAAAATACTTGCCTAGTTTTGAAATCTTCATTTTATTAAATCTATATTTTGCAAATAATTTTGGATATCAGATTACAAAAACTGACATTTAAGTTTAGTTTAGAATGCAAAGTAAGAAAAAAGAATTTTAAAACATCCCCGAATTTTTAGGATAACAAATATGGTTTAAAAAGATATTATAATTACGAAAAACTCATCGAAAATTATTTATTTCAATTAAATTTAAAATAAAATATAGCACACGCTTAAGATGTTTTAATGAAATCTGTTAAAAAGTGCTGAAAAAAATATAAGCAAATAAATTATTTATACATGCAATATTCAATTGTTCAGCATCTCAGAGCAGGGAATGGAATTTTTTATTTAAATGAAGAGAACGGAGTTATTCAGTGTGTGAAAAAGAGCATTATGATATCGAGATTTTAACAAATCCTTTGCAAGATGTAAAGCTTTTTGCTACAGTTTTAAAACATTTCTCACTTATAGAATAGAAATATAACTTTGTTGTCAGTATTGAGATCTTATTTAAAATGCATTTGAGCAGAATCTCCTAATGACAGCTTATCTAATATGCGAATTCAATTTTAGATTTATAATTATTTACCTTAAGCGAGGAAAATGTTTGTTTTTTTCGCCCAACATTTTTCAATGAGATTTTTAACAGTGGTTATATTATGCCATGAAACAATGAATAAATACAAATTTCCAGTACAATTTCAGAATTTTTATTACGCAGTTTATATTTATGGTTCTTACGGTCTTAGGGTTTGAAATAAAGAATAAGGGAAATCATCAAAGTTTAATATCATTATTTTTGTAAGTAACTCATCTTTAGAAACAAATAACCCAGGAATTGATTAAAACAAATAATGTATAGAATTTTTGTAATTGGAAAAATATGCTTCCTGAATGTTTTTAATTACTGATACTGATTATATAAATTTTTAACATTCAAGTTAATAAGTTGTAAAATGCAAGTTCACACAGTTCTTATTTTCATATGGCTACAATATGTTGATTTTTATCCATAGTTTAAAGCAACACAAGATTGGCCGTAAATTATTTTTTAAAAACTTATTCGTAAATTTCAAATTTACTAACTGCACTTAAACTAAAGTTCCGGTTTATGCTTTAGTAATGCGCTTTTTAATTTAGAAAATATTTACTCGAAATCAACTAATTTAAATTAGGAAGAGATACATAGGAAATTATTTGGTATCTGAATATTCTCTAGCGTTATGCAGCTTACTTGAAGAAAATAAACTGAAATTTTTAAACTGAATTATTTTTTATGATTAAATAAATCAAAAAATCTTTAAAAATTGATGAGAAACCATATTGATAAATACATTTTGCATCGGTTTTCATATTCATTCGAAAATATTCTGCTAAAAGGAAGAAGGAATTTCTCTTTCTGTAACAAATTTCAATTCTATCAACTTTTTGCTTTTGTAATTTTTGCGAAATACTTTGATAGTTGTTTTTTTCTTTTTTTCTTTTTTTTTTCAAATTGTTATACATGTTAATTTTAGATTTTCAAGGATTAAAATTCAAATACATCTATACAGCTTTAGATTTATTTATTCATTTTTAGTAAACAATTGAAATAAGTGGAAATTTTAAATGCTTTACAATGAATAGTTTGTCATGACCCATTGCAAAATATTATTAAGATCATTCATAGTTTTAAGATTATATATATACATAAAGAGGTATTTTTTATAATTTTAGAAAGATAAAAAACAAGCATTCGTTTCTTCCATTTTTATAGATAACACCTTTGAAAATTGATATAAATAAGGTATTCACATATTCATATTTACATAAAAGATGGTATTTTTAATAACTGAAATGGCACCTATAGTAAGTTTAGAAAATTTAATTCTTAAAAACTTTTAATATTTAAAAATATTCATTTAAAACTTAATGTTAATTTAAAATTTTATTAATGAATCTTTACATTTATAGAGAAAAATATTAAAGCGAAAACAAAAAGAAATTCATTTTTAAATTATAAGAAATATTATTCATTAGTAATTTATGATGCAAAGATATAATTGTAAGAACTGATGTGTTTCAAAGATAAAATAGTTTTGAAGACAAATTGATACGCTGCCCTGAATCTTTCAACTTTTAAATATTTAAGCTATCCTTAATAATAAGAAATTTTATATAGTGCTAGTGAAGAATATATGATAGAATAATAAAACAATGCCTAAGTTCCAAGAGAATTGCTTATTAATATGCCCTCATCTGGTGCTTTTATACTTTGTGTTTAAAGAGATAAATTCTAATCCAGTTGTTCAGAGGCCATTATTAAAATTATTTTAGAAAGTTTCTATAATCAAACTTTCAGTACTATTCTTTCTTTTTAAAAATTGTTTTTTTTTTTCCTTTTTCTAAATTCATAATATTAAGTATGTATCATAAAACTTATGAAATATATATTTCTTTAAAATTATTTAAGAAATATTTTTCAGTATTCTTCAGATTAATAATTCTTTGCCGAAATATCTACAACATCTTTCAAATTATTTATATAGATATTAATTATATCTCAAATAAATAGTTGAAAATCAGCTTATTACTCAATGCAAAAAAATGCTTTAATTGATGTTATTATGCAAACAAATTTAAAAGATTATTGATTTAGGGCAGACTGCAAACAACCGAAAGGAATTTTGATGCAAGATTTGTAGGAAGTTACTTATCTTTAAATTTTTACGACGGGATTTTATAATATATTAACCAGATTAGGATTGGAGTATACTTTATTAATTCTTATATACATTTGAAATATGTTTTATATTTAGTACATATTGCATGTTTAAGAAAAAAAGAATAGTGAATTGACATAATATCAATTTTATTAGAAATAAATGTGTTGTATACAATTCATAAAAATGAATTTAAAAAATTGTTTTTTATTGATTTTTATTACATTGGTACTAAAATTAAAGTTTTTTAATCTACAGTATAGACTGTGAAAATTATAACATTTTGAGTCCATATCTTACCTTTTGATAATGAGATCTGTAGTTATAAATTTCGATGAAGTTAGGCATGTATTTTTAATTATCAGGAAATAATTCCAATGTTATTAAAGCAAAAAGTCAGTTCATTTCATTGGAATAGAACTTCTTCATCTAAATTTTAATATGAATTTCAACACACGATTTATAATTATTGAATACTTCTGTTCATTACCTTTGTTTATTAATGATAAAATACATTTTTTTTATAAAAAATATAAAAAAAATCGGTGATTTACTTTTTAATCATTTGATATTTCCACTTAGACAATCAGAAAGAGGTTTCTCGTAAATGACGAAGTACCCAATTTTCATCAAAAGCCGCGGTGGCCTGGTGGTAAGGTCTCGGCTTCAGACCCGGATGGTTTTAGGTTCGAGACCCGATTTAAGTTAAAACATATCGGGTAAACAGGTCTGGTGCATGTTAAATCAGGTTGGTCCAAACGTCCTCATGCTGGTGTGGCGTAGATGATTGGAGAGGGGTGCCAGCTCAGGTGTCGTCCTACCCTTTTGACCGTGGTTCAAAATTATGAGGTCCATCACAAAATAGCCCTAGTGTTGCTCTAAAGCGGGATGTTAATGTAACTAAACTAAATCAAATGTTATTAACAACACGTTTTGTAATAAATGAGAATTTAAGAAATAAATTTATTCTTTTAATATTTGAATCTTTTCGACAACTAACTATAAAACAATAACTAAAAATATATTTATCAGCAAAAATTTATTGTTTTGAGCTGGAAGAGTTGATGACCTCGGATCATTTACTATTAAAAGATTGATATTTTATTTCTAAAATTTCTAAATGCTTATAAAGATATATTTTCATTCTTAATCATCCTTTTCTTATTAAAAATTCACGTTCCCAAATTATACCAGTTTTTATGAATTATTTTTGTGACATCTTTATAAACTAATTTCAAATTTTGTGACGTATATTTGCCTGCAAATTCGTAAAGCTAAGGAAATGCTCTTGCTTCATTTTTATTCAAATTTAAGAAAGCCTCAAATTTTTAAAGGATTTTTCTTCAAAAATTCCAATAATTTTGTAACTTTTTTTCGCATAAATAAGAAAGATTTTAGACTTTCGATAACAATATTTCATTCCTGAACATTTAAAAATAATAATAATAATTTCAACAGAAAAGAGATAAAGTTAATTTTAGACAAGAATATCTGAAAAATGGAAGGCAATTATTAGAAAAGAAAATGTAATATTTATAAAGAAAAGGAATTCAAAGAAATTGGAATACTCAAATTTCACAGAAAGGGAATCGAATGAATTTGTTTGCCCGACAGTTCGCAACAATAATTTCTAATACAGGTTAGACATAAAAAAACTATACAAAAAATGAAACAAAGAAGTGCCTTGGATATTTTTTCCTTAAAAAAATCGCAAGAATTCTTTGAAGTGTCATGGAATATCCTTACTTTTAGTTTTTGTAAATATACTAAATCTCTTTAAGTGCATTTGCAAGTAACAGACTATAACTTAATAAGGAAAAAATTACCTTTATCTCAATTTTCACAAATATTTATTCATTTCGCAAAACTGTCTAGCACATTTTTCTAGTACTTTTTGATATAGGGCCGCTTTTTCCATTGTTTTCATTATTTTAAATTTGCTCATAACAAATCTTCTTTTAAAATTATTTTTTAAATAAATGTGTTGACTTGATAAAACTGGCAAGTATTTCAATTTGGAATTTAAATCAAACATTTATTATTTCTTTAAGTTTTGTGAAACAGTATTTTTATAGCTTTATAACTTATATTTTAGAAATTTTTAAAACTGTGATAAAAATCATCAATTGGATAGTTAAAAAAGCAACTTTTTTAAATTCAATTTTTATAACTAATGATACAAAAAAGGAAAATGACTAAAATTAAAATATTAAAATCAATTAATTTATATAAATTTTGAAATATACTCGATTTATATAAATAAATAAATTATTCATATTAATCCACAATTTAATTATTGTTCAACTGAAAATGTAAATTATTTTTTTAATCTATGCTTGAATTGTTATATTATATATCTTTTACTTTCCAGGCCCAGAAACATCTGAAATCCAACAATTTGTTTCTTTCTTTCTAGAATGTTTAAAGTAGCAGCACTTTTATTGCTGATGAAAGCTATTATATCATCATTGGTATCCTCTTTTATTAAAGATAAAATATTTTATGGGTGTGACATTCTACGAGCAATTTCATTTTTTGCTGACTCGATAAAAATGATGCTTAAGTCTGCAAAAGACAGAAGATAAGAATTTAAAATCCCACCTTATGTAATAAACTACTGTATTTCAACTAGTTTATTCTTATTATTAATGCTTTTCTTCAAAAAGCATTACTTTTAATCATAAGTTTTAATCGATTTTTCATTAAGGCATAAATCTTAAAATAAACATTAAAAAAACTGTGAAACATAAGATAAAATATGTTTGATTTGAACGTGATAAGATAAGAAAAATATGATTTGAAGTTAATTGTCTTTAAATGATTTCGACTTAATAGATAGTATTTAAGATTTCAATATGTTTAAACCAAACCTTTATTTTGCGAGTCTTACCCTGCTAAAAAAATGAATTCATAGGTATGAAGGTATCAGGATCCAAGTAACTTAAATGTCTTGTGTTAAGCGATGCATTCAACGAAGATAAGTAGGGTAGATAATTACAATAAAAAATCGCTTTTTTTTTCTAAAATAACAAACAATTATTCTATATTAGTTTTTGAACTATCTTCTTCATGAAACTGTTTAAATTTTGTTTCTAAGTTCATTTCTTTACACTGATTTTTATATTTGCATTTATACACATTTAAGCTCTATTTTCTGAAATTCATAATTTGTGCTAGAATTTTCTTACACAAAGCCTCACAAATTAAAATTTAAAGCATAATTTTTGTTCGAACTTGATACAATGTATTAATATATATATATATATATTCTGCAGTTTCTATTATTCTATGGTTGTTTTAATACTTCACAAAGCAAAAAACCTTGAAATGTTATTTATTAGTCTTACCTCAATATTCAAAGATTGTATAGAAGGAGAGTTTCTTTTTTAACTAAGGAACTAGTAAACATATTCATTAAGTTAACTGCATTTTGAACAAATCATTTGATAAGCTAAACATTTTTGCTTCATACCTTTTTTTAACATTCTTTCCTAATTTTCCTCAAAAAACACTTTTGATATTTAATTGGTATATTTTGATTTATTTCAACCTATTTTATGCAAAAAAAATCAAAAATTTCAGCGTTTTTTGCAAAACATTCAACCCTAACATAGTCATATGCTTTAATCTTTGCGCAAGAAAGAGTCATGCTAAAACATCTTTATGACATTCTAACCAATTCTTTTTCATTCTTCTAAACGGCAGGATATATGGGCCGGTGAATCCAACAATTAAATCTAGTTCCGAAAAAAAAACATTATAAATGCTGCAAAATTTAGTTGGAACTATTCAAGTTTCTACCAGTCTGCAAGTCAAAAAATTTCAACCTCAGTCCTATTTGCTTTTTTTATTGACGTAATTGATGATGAAATTTTCAGATGCTGTATTGATTAAACTAATTACATCGTTAAATCATCAAAATTATAAACAATTTATTAGTACACAGTCACTAAATAGAAGTCAGAAGTAAAAATTGTCACGAAGCATTATGTCTGAAAATCTTGAAGGCTGTATTTGACTTCATTTTTTAGCTATATATCTATATATTTAATAATTTTCAAATAGAAATAAGCAATTAAAGACTTTTAATGCATAGGCCATCAGTAGAGACACTAATTGTATTCATATCAAATTCATTTCATCAGCAGAAAAAATTCTGACTTACTACACTGGGTCTCTGCTGTCTGTTGGTGACGTGTCTACTGTGAGGTTGGGAATTTCCCTATTCAAAATCCGATTTCTTAAAAGAACTCACGTATGTAGATACTTTTAAATCCACCGCGGCCAGATGCTCCTTCTTTGATGTGCCAAAGATGTCTGGCAATGGGATGACTGTTCGGATATAATCCTATTTTTTTTTTTAAAAAAAAAAGGTGTAAATTTAAATAAACTAATCTTTTTAATACGGCTGAAATTAAAAAATAATCTTGAATGGTTTACTCCACATTCCTGTCGACTATCGCTTGCGTATAAAAGTAATTAGGTTAGTCGATAAGTTTTTGTAATTATTTTTTCCCTGTATTTTTGTCTTTTTTATTTTTTCACCGGCGTTCGATAAAACAAAACCGATCCTCGCACATTTATGTTATGCATTCATTCTCTCAATACAGAAACAGAAATGAAGGAGATAAAAAATATTTCACTCGTAAATAATTTCTGATCAATAAAATAATATTATTCAGAAGTTTTTGCTTATTTTACATCAATTTTACTAAACTATAAAAGATAGCCTATCATGAATATTCTTACATCTATATAAAAATAAGAAGCAAAAATTCAGTTCGAATTCTTTCAAATTAAGTGAGAAAAATAAACTATATATATATTCATCTATTTGGAATTCTATAAGATGTACCATTTAATGATTCATTTGGATGATTAAACAACTTTCATCTATAAAGCATTAGGTAATATACTGAATAAAGGAAAATTAAATTAATTATATTAAATAAAATATAATTGTATAAATTATAAAATTTATATAAAAATTAAGCATATGAAAATTCTACACTTAATAAATATACTTTTAACCTAATACTATATAATATTGCTTAAATCAAAAATGCTTAAAAGAAAGATTTGCTTCATTTATAATAAAGTATTTATAAATGAAGCGAACATTTGAAACATATTATCAATATGATTTCAAACGTACACTGTTTGAAATTTACATTTATTATTTCGTTAATACCTGCTTTTCATGCCAAAATACAAAGTAATAGAGTTATGGGTGATTATCAAAGGAATTTTTAAGCTATACTAAAATTTTAAAAATTATGAATTTTATGCAAATGATATTAATTATGTCAGAAAAGAATACAATTCAATTCCTGGTTCATTTCAAAAAAGGTCTTCGTGTTTGGAAATCAGTTGAAATGATTAGTGTTTAAAGTATACATAAAATATCATAGTATTGATCTTTTTTTTCACTATTTCAACTTAATTCAATCAAACTCTTTTCTTTGAGCTAAAATCTTATTAATATTACCTAAACTTAACGAAAAATTACAACTTGGAAAATAATAAGCATTGAAAATTATTTTTTCTATTGTTCTAGTTTCTGTTATTGAAAGAGCAGAGTCTTATTACGAATCATTTTTGCCGATAATTTGGATATAATCGCATAACTGTGATAGAAAAATATTCTTATACAACCGAAAAGAAAGTTTATAAAAAAAAACTTATATTTATTGACTTCTGCTTCAATCAGTTTACGAAGTCTTGATTTAAAGGACGTTTTCTCATTAAATTCTGATATATAAGACATACAAATAAAGGTTAATGATGACACTTGATAATAATACAGGGTGGGCCAAAACTCCGTAAAAACATTAAAAATTTATAAAACCAAGAAAATTAAGCAAAATAAAAAATGGTTTGAAGGTTTAGCATCGATAAATTACAAGATTTTTTTTAAAGATAAGAAAGAAAATAATTCCAAAAATATTCGATAAGTGGCGTTTCGTACATAAGTGAAAGGAAAGACACGCAAACAACTAAAATAATGTTACCGAATCATTTACTAAGCAATATGTGTTCCACATGACCACAACCACCAGTGTCACAAAGCTCAACATGTATACATAACAGCTTTCGGAGAGTTGCAACTTTCAATTCCGGCAGATGAGATGGAGGGGATCGATACATCTGGGATTTTAAATTTCCCCATAGCCAAAAGTCTCCTGGTGTCAGATCTGGAAACCGAGGAGACCATTTAAACATGCAACATCTGCTAATGATTCTTTCATCTCTAAACGTCTGTAACAGGAATTCCTTGACTGGAATAACAGTGTGATTTGTTGCTCCATCTTGCATAAACGTAACAGCGGAAGGCGTATTTTTTTCACACAAACATGGAACAACATTTTCTAGTAGAAGCGTTAAATAACGCTGAGCATTTGCTGTCACCTTTTCCGGTAAATGTATTTCCACCTATTTACTGGACACCGTGTTTCAAAGAAGAGTGGTCCTATGATGAAGGAACCTATGGAGCCACAACACAGTGTGACTTGGGGGGGGGGGAATGCAGTGGTTTCTCAATGTACATTCCTGGATTTGACATGTCTCCCAGAACTGACAGCTATGTCTACTAACGTCACCATGGAGCGAAACATAAGCTTCATCTGTCCACAAGATGTTAAAATCCCAGGAGGGATCTTGTTCAATTTTGGAGAAAGCCCGCTTCGAAAATGCTTCTCTCTCTACGGTCGGTATCCGACGGTAAAATTCATGGCAAGATTATGATACTGGATCAAGAGAGCAAGTATTTATAATCGCTTGTCTCATTTGCCTATTTCCAACTAAGTCGTTCGTATTAGTGCCATTTGTCGTCCGTTTTTGAATATTTTCTTATCTTTAAAAAAAATCCGTGATTTATCAATGATAAACCTACAAACCCTTTTTCATTTCGGTTGTTTTTTTCGGATTTTATATATTTTTTTTTTTTTTTTTTTTTTGCCTACCCTGTGCTTTACTCATTTTTTGGACAGAAAAATATAACTTGTTTGAAGAATCTGCAACTTACAATTAATTGTAACATAAAATTGTAATTACAATTTCTTTTATATTTTATCATTAATAAAATGTATTTTCTTTAAATAATTATTTTACATGATTAATTATATTTAGTTCTTGCAAAGAGACACCTAAAAGTAGTTATTTTATTTTCTTGGCGAGTTTAGGCTCTTAAGTTGACAACTGTTCAATAGTGGCTTCATAATGAGGCTTTCATTAGCTAAAATAAGATTTAGTAATTTGTTTTAAAAATATTTTCTTTTTTATGAAAAAATTTTTCACTCTCGAGCGCTTTCAACAATCTTTAACTCAACATCACATTCTAAATTTAAAATATGATAGCGGAGCACTGGCGTGTGACAGCAATTGAAACTAATTTACAGTGTCTAATACGGAAGGGTCTTAGCACGGTAAATTATCTGCTAAATAACAGTAAGTGCTTCACGCTTTTTAAGCCCATTTCACAGGAGACTGCACTATCTTTCTGTGTAAGTGGGTAATTAGGTAAGCTGGAAATTTTTTGTTGTTAACCTTAAAGAGAAAAAAAATTAATATTAATTAATAAATGTTGTTAAATAGTTTAATTGTTAACGCTTTAACATATAGCGTCAAAGAATATTTGAATTTTAAAATCTTAAATTGATTATTAATGTTCCTTTATAAAAAACTGCTTAGTAATGGAATATTCTGTAATGATTTTTCAAAAATAATGTCCTTTTATGAAAGGAATGTATTCTTTAAATTATTTGAACAAATATTTTTAAGAAGATATTTTATTTCAATATTTAACATTTTAAATTGCAGTAATTGATGCATTGGCTATTTTTTTTCTGTCAATAGTTGATACTTTTCGTTCATCCGATCTGGCTGATAAATATTGATGTAATTGTGAAAAATTAATTAAAGAAGGAAAATCATTGTTGAACCAATTGTCTTCTATCGAGATTCTCACCAGATTAAAGAGAAATTAAAATTCATTCGACTATATTTCTTTTATTTTATAGTCTTATAGACTGCACTATGTAAAATGTTCTGAAGTAAATATGTTATTTGTTCTTATCTTAATAGATGCGAAAATGGTACAAGAGTATGAACAATGACACCGAGACGTGCCCATATGATATCGTGTGTGTATATGCACATGCGTCGCATGCAGTATGAAATTGCTTTATCAGAATATTTCACTTTAAAAAGTGATTTAAACACACTTGTTTCTTGCGGCCATAGTTCCCTCTAAGACTGACGCCAGAAAAATGTATACCTTTGCCTCCCTTTCGTTACACCGCTGAGTGACAGCATTTATCACACGGTTTCTGATGATGTGTCAAAAAAGTTTCAATTCGCCAAACATTAGAATCACATAAATTCATATACCACCTAACGCATAATTGCATGTTATCTCACGTCTGCCATGAATTCACACTTAACTAACGTTATATTTTAGTAAAACCGTCGCCAAACTTTTTTTTACTACAAAGAGCACTATGAAATGGATAGTAGTTCTGTAATAATGATATCTAAATCCGAAATTGAAGAAAAAGATTCAAAAACAAGAAAAATGAAAGAAAAATTTCGTTACATAAATATTATAAGAAATCATATCACTGACTCTCCCACAAGCCCGAAGGCACTCGGATAATAAATACTGAATGACCGGACCGCCTCTACAGCAACACTGGTGGGAACTGTGGTTGAATCCACCGGCTACGGTACAACCCTTCCCTAAGGAAGTACGTTCCGTCATCGATGGGAGGAGCCAGACCTCCACCTTTTAGTGTACCCTCCAGGTTGACGAGAGCCAACTACAATGCCGGAAGCTTCTCATCCTCATTTCGAAATGTTCCTCGAGGGGATGAGTATTATGGGAAATCAAAAATCTGAAAAATGATTTAAAAATTTATTCAAAAGTTATGCTTCATTTTTTATTTTATTTAGGTACAATGCAATTATTTTTTACTTACAACAAATATTTTTACATGCCAATTGAGTAATTAGTCTATGTAAGAAGTCTTCATGTTTTCCTAATTATAAATTATTAATAGAATTTTACTCACTGATAATTTCTTCAAAATTTAAAAGAGCAGAAAGTTTTTGAAATATTCCTAATTTCCAAGAAATTGTGTTTCCACTCAATAACAATCGCTAAAAACTTACAGAAATATTTTTTAAGTTATTTTTTTAAAGTTAATAAATGGAATTACAATTAGTTTTTTGTCTTACATTTCTTACTCTTCAAATATGCACCAATATTGTATGAAAATATTGCTAACTCTAAATAGTAATATATAT
>JAPMOR010070632.1:2301140-2325834 GCA_026543865.1 Argiope aurantia
TATATATATATATCATGGAAGGTGCTGAAAACATATTTGCTCTTTCTGAATAGAAAAAAAAAACCTTAGCTTTTTTTATTTTAATAGGAATGAAAAAAAAAACAAAATTAAATGATTTTTTAAAAAAATAGTTATCAGATTTGTAAGCTTAAATTGCTAAATAAAAAATTCACTTTTTTTATCATTTATTTAAGAAAAAAAAGAAAAATATATCATTTTCAGGCCATTTTATGTAAATAATGGAGGAAACATTATTTTGCATGTAGAAGGAAAAAAATAAATTTCTATTTTTTGCTGGTTTTGAATAAAAGTGAAATTAATGGAATTCCTTTTTTCAAATTATAAAAAAACAAATGAATAATTTCGACATAATAAGAATGCTTATCTCGTTTTAAATAAAAATAATCTGAAAAAAATTCAAAAATTAATACATGCACATTGGCTCTTTCTTTCTATATTGCAATATTTTTTTAAAACAAATGATAAAATTTAAAATATATTGAATTTTATCTTTCTCCAATAAGATAAAAATTTAAGGTTTTTATATGAGTATTTCATTAAAAACGCTAGGCATTGTGAAAACTTCTTTTTAATGTGAATTGTAAATTTTATTTTCTAAAATATTGGATAAAGAAAGTCAATTATTGCCATTAAAATACATTAATGAAATTATTAATGCATTTTAATGGATGATATACGAATATTCTACTATCAATATATAGATAAAAATATTCTTCTATAAAAATACATTATTTTTTTAAATAATAATAAGAAATCATATGTAAATGTTAGGACGTAATGTACTTATATTATGGTTAAAATGAGATTAAAAAATAGCTAGTAATTTAAAATGTTAGTTAAGTAAGTCATTTAGCTAAGTAAAAAATAATAATAAAATAATATAGTTATGTAAAAAAATAGTGGTTAAATAAGATAGTTATCTAAAAAAGTAATAGTTAAATCAGATAAATATAGCTAAGAAAAATAATAGTTAAATAACATAGTTATCCCAGAAAAAATAATAGTTAAAATGAGATGAAATGCAATCTAATTAAATTACAAATTTAAAATAACAAATATTTCAATAACTTACGCTGGAAGTAATCTTATACGAAAAGAATGTTCCCTTCTATATATTTTGAAAGGAACTATATATGTACATTTTACAGTTTAAAGTTACGGTACATAAATGAAATGATAAATTATGAAATAATTATTTATTTTACTTTTATTTTTATAATACTGAATAAATTTATTCAGACTTCAGAAAAAAATTGTTTTCAGCGTATTTTGCTTTGAATAATTTAAAAAAAAATTGTTTTTGATTCGTAAAACTAACTAATAATTTATAAAAAAAATAATTAAAATTGTAAGAAGAGAAATCAAAATATTGAAACTGAAAGTCTGAAATTAGGATAAAAATAATATTTTTAGAATTACTAATATATAAATAACGGTTATTTTTTTTTTCATAAAATATTATATGCGCTACAAATGGTTTATTTTTTTAAAATTTAATACATGAAAATATTACAAAATCAAGAACATGAAGACGAATGACAATGAAATATTTAGCCTCTTTAAAAATGATAGACGATAAAAAGAATGTCACGAAATAAAAGCTTTTTTTCCTCTAATAAATTAAAATATTCTTTTTCGCCAAACTTTTTAAGCTTTTTACTGCAGGCTTATTAGCTTTTCATTAATAAGGAATGCTATTTATATTTAAATAGAAAGAAATTACTTATATAATGGAAATGATAATCTCAGTTATATTTTACTGCAGTAAAACTCTCATCCAAATGAAGGACAGAATAGATTTGTAATTTTTTTCTGTTATATTTATTTAAACTCAGTCTTGCCTCAACAGAAATGTGATTATTGTCACTTCAAATCGCTTTTCACTCCTATCATTATTTAAAGAGCATTTACGTATAATTATTTTTTTTATTTCCATGCACTTTTTTTATTATTCCTGATCTGTTTAGATGACAATTATCTACATTTAATTGTATGTTCAGTTTATCTACTACATAGATATATTTATTGAAAATGAAATAAGAAAAGATCAGTAATTGATAAGTAAATTTATATTGAAAATATCGTGAAATTTAATAATTTCATTTTTTTTTAAATCTCCCACTTGCTTTGCCGCTACATGTGTGTGAGTGTGTGCGTGCGTGTGCGTGCGTGCGTGCGAGTGAGTGTGTGTGTCGTATTTTTGAAAAAGTGTCAAGCTGATTTTTAGCTTTTGGGGCTTTACCGATTTTTATCTTTAAATTAAACTTTAATACTTTTAAAAATATACTTTGGCGCTTCTCTTTTCCATAATTTTTCATGTCATATATCATTTGCATGAAGTACGCTTCTTCTGTTGTTACGATTTTTCTTCGTTATTGAACGTATTAATTGCAGCATGTTTTGAGCAATTAAAAAGCGTCTAGACATTTTCCTACTTTTTTATAAATTTCAAATGTTATCATGCATTACCATTTCGTATACATTAGATGCTTTAATTCAGTTGTCCATGTTCCCTTTGTGTTTTCTTCTCTACTTTCCCGCGCATGAAATATAAAGAAAATATTATAATCATCAAAAACCTCGAACGCTAGATTTTGGCAATTCCTACTTTCTCTCGGTTCCAAAAACAAATTTTTTGCATAATATTTGCCTGCCTTTTTTGACAAGAAGATAACTAAAAAAAGCTTTCAGCTGAACTAATCAAATATCGAATTAAATTTGTCAAAGAGTTAACCTTTAGACTCTCTGTACTTTTGAATACTAGTGAACGCACTTGTTTCTAAACGAAATGACGTAAATCAATGAAATTCGACATATGATTTTCTCACTTCAACCGTAGCTCCGTGTCAAATTTTTGTTTCAATCGGTTAGAAGAAAAGGCTTTCAAATAATATATTCGTGCGATAGTTGCAGTAAAAATGCGTGAAAATTCATGTCAAAGATCTATATTTCGTAGCTACTGTTCGCTTGTGTTCTAAAAGATTTTAGTAACTTCATACAACTTTAAGGTTCATAATTTTATGCGAAGCGAATAGGATAGGAACTTTATTGGTAAATATATTCAAGAAAATATCGGGAGACCACTACCACTGGTTCTTATTTCGTGTATATATACAAAATTTATAGTGTTAAAATTATTTTTCTTCATTTCCCTATGTATCGCTCTAAGAACCACCGTCCTAGCCTAGAGGTAGCTCGTCTTCTCCGAGGTTTGGGCGTCCAGGGTTCGAGTCCTGGTTCGGGCATGAGGTTCTTCTCCCTGTGTTCTATCTCTGTGTCATCTTCATATGAGCACGTGTGTATCATCTTCATATGACCTAGAAGACAGAATTTTGCCTTTGAGGGTTTTTACCCTCAGAAGCTTCTGCACACCTCTTTCCGTTATAACGTGGACACGACATCATCATCGTTGCAAGGATTACGTAATAAGTATCCTCTATGTCTTATTTTAGTAATATTTTAAACAATTTTTCAATCCTTTGTAAAATTTAAATAATATTCTTGCGTTAAATATTTGAAAATATTAGATTCAATAATTCAGATTAATTTAATGAAAATATTGTTACCAGAATTTCTGTGTTATTCTTCAAAAGTTCTATAATGGCAGTTTCATTAAAACACCAAAATATTAATCCATAACCGTAATCTTGATTTGCCTAAATATAAAAACAAATAACATCTAAAAACTTGTAAGCTTTTGGCTTATAAAGCTTTCAAAAGACTTTACGAAAACAAATCTTCAAATAAAATTTGCAAACGTTCTGGAAATAAAAATTTTGCAATTAATTGATTCAATAAATACAGAACTCGCTTCCAACAAAATTGTTTTTTTTTCTTTACATTCAATTTTTCCTTCCTAGAAATTTAGTAAAAGAAAAGAACAGCTCCTAATCGGAATTAATTCAAAAATATTCTCCGGTGTTAATTTGATATTCCTTTCATTTTATTGACAGACCGGAAATTAAGGCAGTGTAATGAATGTTTGAATTCCAATATTTCTTCCTGTTTCTTGAATCTTTTGAAGAATCCTTCCTGCTATCTTTTTTAACTCTAATTAGATTATAACTCTTTTATAATGAAAATTGTTCAATATCTTTATTCAGACTTGATAGTAAAATACCACTAAACGATATCTTCTTTGATAAGAACTAAAATAAGTTATCGTAATGCCTCGGAGGCAATTTCCTATCGACATTTACATTCATTTAATTCAGCAATTATTTTAATTCAAAAAGCGTTGGCCAGTGACTATTTATTTTAACTTTCATTTATCCCCCAGCTATAAATCGTACTTCTAAATGAAGCTTGAAAAGTAATTTACTTTCAATTTAGAAATAAAAATGAAACATACATATATTTCCCTAGTGAAAAGAATATAAATTGGTTTTTAATTTTGTTATATTGGGAACTAAATGTGGACTGAGTTGCAAGATAGAATTTCTCAATCTTAATCAATGTTTTATTTTTTTTCTATATTATTATTTTTATCAATCAGGATTTCAAAAAAATCAGCTGTAAATTCAACGTTTTTCAATTATAGAATTTTTACATATCTTTGTTTGAATATTTGTCATTGAAAAAGGGACATATTTTATTTTCCATTAAAAAGGATATAGTAAATTTTGTACTTTGAATTCATTGGAAATAAATTTAGTAAATAATTTCAATCTGAAGTATAACAAAAGTAAATACTTTTTTCTAATCAAATTAATTAGCTGATGTTCTCAAAAATAAATTAAATTATTTTTGCATTAAATTTTTGAATGCAGTTTTGGTTTCTAATTTGTGGACATATTTTATTAAGTAAAAAACTTTATAAAATTTTATTTTATTTTACCAGAAAAATTTCAAATAATTTTAAAATGCTCATTGGGATCTGAAAATAAAATGTTATATTACTACTTTATATACGTAATACAAAACCCTCTATATAAAACTATTACATGATAAAGAAAAGTTGTTTTGACGAAATGTTTTTGATAGGTTTTTTGCGACGGAAATTCTGATAAGCAAACTGAACTAATTTTCGATGCTAGTTAAAAAATTTTGTGAACATGAAAAATAAGGAAAGGCAATAAAATTTTTTCAAATTGCTATCCGCTATAAAATTAGCAAGAATCTTTGCTTTCCTTTTTTTTTTTTATAAAAATTCTCAAAATAAAAATAATAATTAGAAAAATTAGAAAAAATATACAGAAATACTTATTGATACTTTCTTTGTATTATTAAAACCAAGTTTGTACAATTTTTCTCTTGGTTTTCGAAAATAAATAGTCCACTTTCGGTTTTATTTAAGTAATCCATGCTTCATCAAACCATAATTTATTTCCATTTAATTGTTTAACGAGTTTTATACTGGGTTCTACAAAATGTTTTATATTTAACAATATGTTTGGTTAAAAGCTAGAGAGGCATTATGTTTTTTGACGTTTTTAAGTTGTAAATCTTGATTTATTATTTTATTTATTGTTGACACAGATGTATGTAAGTACTTTGTAAATGATTTCTGCGTCGATGGATTTTTCCGTTATTATGAGCAATTTCACTTCAGGAATATTATACGTACGTTTTTTTTTTCCTTCTTCTTCTTCTTCTTTCAGGTATTCATTTGGAGTCTTCTTTCTAAATCGAAGCAATGGATGATGGTTTTTTCCTTTCCGTTTGGTAAAGATGCGCGGAGAAAATTTAATATCAGGCCGTTTTGAATTAAGACATAAGGAAATAAAGAAATAAGGATATTAAGAAATGTGGATATTCGGAAATAAAGATAATGATTGGGAAAGTGCAAACGCGTTTCTTTAATCCAAAGATTGTGCAACATTTTGAAAGAAAATTAAATTTAAAAGTAACAGTATATTAAAAAAGTAGTAAAAGTATTTCAAATAATAAATTTTAGCCAGAAATCTAATTATTTATCTATAACATTTTTAAAATATATCAATATTTGTACTATAAATATTAGAACATCACACTCTAGCCAATGGAAATGGTGTTTCCTTAATAATGCTATTATTTTCGAATTGTGATGCGTGTAACATTACTCTTTGTTCTATGTTGACTTAACATATAAGTAGTTATCAAAAAGATGGAAACACCTGTGAATAAAAGTGACATTCCTAAGCATTAAAATATAATAATAGCCATCAATTTTTCATAAATAGCAATGTACTTATTCTGGTAGTATGCGTTAGCTTTATTGAAGTTCTGTAATTCTTCAATTTTTTTCAAAAGCGTAAAATGTTGGACCTCTCAGATTTTCAGAGGCCAAATTGGGGGAGCCCGTCTAGCTGGAGCAAGTTTGACTGAAATACCCCAACTTTTAGGCGTTTATAGAGGTAAGGTGCCTAAAGCCTTGGCAGTATACACACAGCGCAGCAAGACAAGATCGGCAAAACAAAAATATAGGCGGAAAGAAAAGCTCAGTGAAAGAGACCGACGGGTATTGAAGCGGATTGTGATGTCTAAAAAGCGAACAATTGCAGCAAAAGTGACCGCAGAGCTAAATCCCCCTCTGGAATCTCCAGTGCCAGTGATTACAGTTAGAAGGCACATTCATAAACAGAACATTTATTGCATAGCAGCAATTCCCAAGCCACTTGTCACAGATGTTAATGGTAAAAGTCGTCTAAAGTGGTGTAACACTCACAAAACTTGATCGATTGATAAGTAGAAGAAAGTAATATGATCTGTCGAATCGTGTTTCACATTTTCCCCTACAACAGGACGGGTGCACGTTTAGAAAACACCTGCACAAGCGTATGATCTAGATTGTCTCCCTCCAACTGTCAAGCATTGAGGTGGATCTGTCATGATATGGGCAGTCATGTCGTGGTTTTTTTGCTTAACCAATAGTAACCCTGAAAGAAAGGATCACTGGGGAAAAGTATAGAGAAATTTTAGCTGACCAGATTCATCCTATGATGCAAACTTCGTTTCCTGCAAGAGATGGGATTTTCCAGGATGATAATGGCCCGAGATTTGTCTAATCATGGTTTGTTGAACACGAGGATGAAGTTAAACATCTGCCTTGGCCCGCACAGTCACCCGACCTGAATATAATTGAACCATTATGGTCTATTTTAGAGCATTCAATAAGGAATCGGCATCCACCACCAGATCTCTCCTAGAACTTTCACAATATATCTAGGAATAATGATACAATATTCCTCTAAACACTTGTATGAATCGATTCCTAGACGAACTCAAGCTGTATTACATGCCAAAGGTGACCCTGCACCATACTAATAAAGGATTCTTTATAAATGTTTCCATTATTTTGATTACCACCTGTAAATTCCTTTATTAATCATATTAAATCTTCACATTATAAGCTTTAATGAGGCAATTGTGTATTCCATCAAAACCTACAGAAAAAAGAATCAACTTTTTTCAAATGAACCCATCTTAATTAAAGTCAATAACTGTCTTTATCATACACAATTCTCGATTAAATGGTTGTTTGTCTGAAGTCGAAAAGCAAAAGGAATCAATTATGCATTTGTAACTGAATAAAAATTTGAATTGTTGTGTTCCATAGAAACTATGCATTTACTTTTAAAAATTAGCTACAGCAAATGTATTCATCTGCCTTTCAAAATGGGTTCGAAAGAATTAATAATTCAATTAGGAGATAAGATTAATTTGCAGAAACTTTGTAACAATTTAACGTACAATGAAAGCAAAAATAAATTATGGAATTGATTTCAGTGTAAAATATTTTTTAAAGTTTTATGCACTTGTTTAACTTAAACATTCGAGTGTTCATAAAATATTAAAATGTTTACAATCTGCATAAAAATGAATAAATTATATTATACTGCTAATTTAAGGATATAATACACTTTTTTGCCCTTGTAATTATGAAATTAAAATTAATAATGTATTAGATCTATATTCTTTACTATTTCGGAGTTTTCATTCTTAATTACGACTATGAAATTTTCAGAAATATTACGTTACATTGCTTCATTTTTTTTAATACTAATGAAAAAATATTTGTTTTAAGAATAAATTTCATTAATAATTACTTTACTTAAATAAATTTCATAACCAAACAGTTAGGAAGATGCAAATATTATGTGATAATTAAATCATATTTTTGTGGGAAATAATTTATGAATTCTTACAAAATAGATTTCGAAGATCTCAAATAACAAATGTAATTTTGATTCACCTGGAACAGAACTTTAAAAAATTTTGATTGTCTAAGAAAAATTTTATTTCATTTCATTTTTATTGTATGAAAATTCTTTCAATCAAAATTCTACAACTTTCTATAATCAAATGAATGGAATAATAATAGGCAATTTAGCTTTATGTGCCAGCATATAAATATTTATGTATTTAATTACTTAGTTGTATTCAAAGTACATAGAGGTAAACTATTGTAATCGACAAAAATTCTTTTTATGAATCTCCACATTTTATAATTCCATGAGTCCGAAATACATATTATTGGATGTGTGTTTGCCTGTCTCTCAGTTAGTCTACTAGGGAACATGATAACACAAAAACGTATTAAACTTGATAGATGTAATTTGGCACGTGATCTTTACACCAAATTTGTAGATTTCTTCCAAATTTTAAACGAAATTCACTCTGTCTGTCTGCCTATTTAATTAAGACTGAAGATATTAACTATAAAATGAAGAGCTTTAGATGAATAAAATTCCATACCTAGATTTAGCACCTTAAAATAGATGTGCATCAAATTTTGACAGATTGTTGGTTTTCACATCTGCCTACATATAAACACGATAAATCAACGTTCGTAGTTTAATAAAATTTAGTGTATGATCTTGATAGTAAAATTATATTTATGTGTAAGATTTTAGTTTCAATCGGCTGAGAAGAAAACATCCAAAATTCACACTCGGGACCCTTCCCTATACAATGAAGAACAACATATCAATGTACGATATCCTGAAAATAAAAATCTGAGCATTTGTGGCATTCCCAGCCTTGCCCAAGTTTTATAGGGGAGGATGGTGAAAAAGCACCTTCATTAGATTGTATGGGACAACGCCTCGGATAAATCACTTCCGATTCCTTTATCAGCAACTTAAAGAAACTAAAAAAACTTACAACTCAGAAAACCTGAAAAAAATATGCATAAATTTATTCATTATTTATTTAATTGATTTATTCCTATTATATTTCATGCAGATTTATATAATTATACTTTTTCCTGTAAAAATACATATCAACAATTTTATTATTTAAAATTGTTGACGGGCTGTAAAAGCAGGCCTCTACGTCTCCATTCGCATGCGCTGAAAAATTAAACCGTGAGGGTGTGGAAGATGTAATACTGGAGTTTCGGTTTAATTTTTTTTTTTAAAGAAAATCAAAAAAAATTTAGATTTAAAGATTTAAATATAAATTATTAAAAAAAATAAAATTTTAGAAGAAAGATTTAAAAAAGAAAAACTCAAAGAGGAAAATTTTGAAGTAAAAAGTTACAGGATTAAAAAGACCAAAAATCGAGCTGATATTATAAGGTACTTAATTATTAGATCAGGAATAAATTGTTAATAAAGAAAATATAGAAAGAGATTTTTGAGCGAAATTCTTGGAAATCCACTTATGTACGTACCATATAAAATGGAATCGCAGGTGAAGTTTTGTGGTTAATATTAGAATAATTCTTTTTTATTCTTAATTTTGTTGAAAGCAATTACTGTAAATTCTTTTCTATCAGTCAGAATTCACAAAAGGAGAGAAAAATTCTGTGATTTCAAATGTTAACAGAATGGTCGATTTCAAAAAAAAATATGATAGAAATTAAATTTGAACTCAGCAATTCGTCTCAATTAAAAAAAAATTTTCCAATCATCATTCCACTGTTTAATACTACCTTTTTTTTATTTTTTTTTTTAGAATCTACACCCAAAAATTAGAGATTCTTTTCCATATTTAATTTTCAACTTTTTTATTTGTAAATTGACCCTTATGATACCAATTAAAATGAACAATAAAACCTTTAAAAATTCTTTTTTTTTAATTTAGTATGATAGAAAATTACTTATAGGAACTTTTCGACGACCTCAATTTTTTTTCCTACAAATTCAATTTAAAAAAATTAATACATATATTGACCAGAAACTTTCAACGGCAATTCCATTTTATATAACTGAAATTCTAAAAATAGAGTACAAACCTTAAAAATGTGAAGAAAATTTCTAAATTTCTAAATTTGAACTTATTTAAAACTTATTCTCATAATATTCAGCAACTCATTGTATAGGTCATTTTAATATAAATATAACTTTAAAATACAAAGTTTTTCTCCAATGTTAATGACTATTTTGTTAAGCATGGAAATGCGATATTATCCCACAGTATCTTACAGTTGCCTTGATCTAAGTTTTAAACCCAAATATATCGTAAATTTATCAAACGGGCATTGCAGATTTTATATCAAATTAAATTAATAATATTTATTTAAGTAAAAAATAATTGTAATATTATAAAAGTAATTTTCTATATTTTAGAATCATGTGAAATTTTTTTTAATATATCTTAAAATATGACTGAAAAAAAAAACTTTGATACTTTTTGATTTTGAAAAATTAACAGTGATCTTCTCCTTGTCTCGAAGTATAGATGCGTTAAATTTCATTAAAATAAGGCAAGAATTCCAAATTTTTCACATATAAACAAGGATTCATTTACATATAGAGAGAGATACTAAATTTGTGAAAGGAAAGTTTTCACATGCATTTTCTTTTTCTAAAAAATTTACTCGGGAATTTGAAAAAAACTATTAATCACGAATTTTAGTGTAAAAAAAAAGATCGAAATTTTTATAATAAATATTGAAGTTTGTATAAATCTAATCAATTAGTCTGCTAAAAATGTCTACTGAGTTCTTAGAAAAATAAACAATCAGAGCTATTTAAATTTTCGCCATTCTTTATCTAATTTCACTTTTTAATACAATGTCTTCTATTTATGAAATCCATGAAAAATAAATTCAATTAAATTCAATATCTTTGCATTGTGGTATTAGGTCTTAAGCTATCATTTTTTTTAAATTTATTATTACATAATGCATGGAATTTCCTAAAATCTGCGCGCTTTAGTTTTAAGAATAATTTATAAAAATTAAATACCTTTATTTCCATTTTCTTTCCCTATATTTTTAACAAGAATTCAGCAGATTAATCATTATTTATAATTATTTATACCTTAAGCCCGTGTGATAGGGTATTATTTTTGCCCAACATTCAGTGAGGTGCAGTGAAAGGTATTTTGCAATGCATATATATAAATAAAAAAGCCTTTTTCTTTAATAAGAGTAACGTTTCCCGTTAGTGTTTTATTTAATTCCTTCACTGAAATTTATCAAATTTTTTAAGACATATCTTTATTTTATCATTTAAATTTTTTAATAATTTAACCATGTCTTCAAAAAAGCTTAAAATACTTTGCAAATGATTAAAAATACAATATAAATTAAAATACTAAGCTTAAATATTTTTTCTATAACAAATTGATAAAATTTGAAATCTTATCTATTTTTATCTATTTTTAAAAAATATTTTTAATACAAGCCTTAACACCACTTTTTATACCTTTTGATTTAAAAATACATTTGCAAATAAAATAAAAATAATTTTTTAAAACCTTCTTTGAATAGTCATCTTTAAAATAAACTATAGATCATTAAGAAAACTAAAATATTTTTCATCAAATATGTGGAGTTCAAAAAATCGTTTAATACTAATATAAATATTGTAAGTAAATTTTTAGTTCCAATTTTAAAATATTTTTATTTTTTTATAACAGTTAAGAATTTTCTTCATGCGTTATTGATGATGGGCGGATTTTTTTTCAGTATTTTTTCATTGTTTCAGGCATTTGGGATTTTGATTAAACATTTATGTGTTTTTAAAAATATATGCTTTTTTTCTACTTTTAAAAATACTAATGCTTTTTTAATACATTAATAAAAACACATTTTAAAAACTATATATTTTTAATCATTTTCTTCTTTTTGTCATTAGTATTTTTCTTGATTCATTATTGTAAATTTTGTACAATTATACTTACAAGCTTTTCTATTAATTTCAAAATGAAATCAATATTTAATCACCTAATAGTAAAGTTCCTAAAAACTTTTAAATAATCTATAAATATCAGGAACTTAAAACTGCACAAAATTACAGAATTTTAATGCAAAAGGTAGTAAATGAGACATTGATAGTAAAATTTCATCTTTAAAGCATAAAAGATGCATTTCATAAAAATTTCTAACAATTGTTTTAATTGCAGAGTTTCATATATATTACGAAGGTATATTTTTCTAATAATTTTTAAACAGATATATTTTCGAAAAATTTATTAAGAAAACTATAATCATTTCACATTGTCAAAAGGTTAAATATTTTAGAAATTTTTTATTAATTTAAGCTCAATCAATACATTTAATGTCTAATTATTTATTCTATAATTATTATTTTAGTATTCTTAGCATTCATAAAAAATACTATTCTTCAAATTACACTTTAGCTTTATTTTTATTTAAAATCCAATAATAATTTATATAAAACAGTTCATTCTTTTTTCGTTTAAAATTGTTAAATAAAATTTGAAATTTGAAGACAGTCAATCGCTGAAGTTTTCTCTGAGATAAGTCTTAGCACTTGTGTTTATTATATTCGTATTACTGACATATTTAATCGAAATATAAAATCTGAATAGCATTATTAAAGGATTCATTTTTTTCAGCATTTTAATAGAATATTTTGTAATTCTCATTTGGAAAGTAATGAATTTCGGTACTGTTGTATATTTTACTAAAGTAAAAAAAATGAATAGCTTTACTGAGTGATTCATTTTTTTTAAATTTTAAATGTGTATGTTCTAATTCGCATTAAGGCAGTAAGGCATTTCATATAATAATATTATAGCACGATAATTTTTTTTTCAAAAATTTTATTTATATTTCAATTAAATATTATTCGAAATGTTAATATTTTTCTTACATATCTTCCGAAAGCGTATCATTACAAAAAAAATCATTATTACATCATTTTAAAATTTGAAAAAAAGTCTTTAAAACAATAGTAATTTTAATTTCGTATAATTATTCATCTATTTTTAATTAATTTTTATAACCATGTTTTTGTTTATAATATTTTGTTTTGATTTAATTACTTAATTTACTCTCACGTTGCAATAATATTAAATGAATTTTTTGAGTGCAATATATCGGCAAGTAAGAAAAAAACTTTTAAGTTTTTTTTATTTTTTATTGTTAGAAATGCTGAAATCATTTATATATAAATTCTGATTCCCAACCATGTCTAATAATTTTTGTTTTTATTATTACTTCTATTTCATTTCTGTTTGATACGGTAACTTTCTATCATAAAAATGATAATGAAATTATAAATGAGCTGAAATGATAATGATCTTAAGTTTACTCCAATGAAATAATAACATTTTCCAATGAAATAATTCATTGTAGTGAACTAAAAAATTATTTCGATTGTACAAACTATCAAATGACTTTGGTGCAAAAGCGAATACATAAATAGCTGGATATAATTTTAATTTCAACAATCAATGCTAAAAATGTAAGCATTATAAATGTCACAAAATATTTTGAATGATGGCTTATTGTATTTGTCAATAGCCATCATTTCGAAATTTTCTTGTTTTTAGAAATAACTCTCTAAGTATATAGAAATAACCTACATAATTTTTTTTCGAATTTTCAAATATAAAAAATATTACTATTACAACATCTATAATTGATAGTACTTGATGTCACAGCATACACTGGCACCTTGATAATTATTGATCATTTGTTGTACTCGTATCAACATTTTTGTATGATTTACGAGGTGAAGACAGAAAAATTTTTAGATTTTGCTCATTGTACAAGAGGTCGTTATGTATAATATATCTCCTATAAACGATTTCCAATAGCTATTTGTATTTTTTGCCGTGTCGACCGGGACCTTTTGATGAATGATTTTAACATCATCGTTGGCCAGAATATGGCTTTATAATGCTGAAAACTGCAAAACGAATAAAAAGTTCTACCTTCTGCTGAAATGTGTATTTCAATTCTTTGGGAACTTTATTAAATGAGATTTCTTGACAAAGATAGTTTTAAAAAATTTAACGATTATACAAAATGGTTTTTTTACAATCTTTATTTTTTATAATTTTGGACAATAGAATTTCAATGCAGTGATTAGAATTTACGATGTAAAGTCAAAGAAACACTGATGTTGTACACAAAGTGTAGTTTTATTAACTTACATTAAAATATACATCATTATTTAAAATCTATGAGTATCTCTAATATTTAAATTATCCTGTTTTATTTTTGAATCAATAAATTTATAATTACTGATGTTGTTTGAAAATTGAAATAAATTTTCATCCTTGACATGTAGATTGACAATAAATTCATGAATTTTAATTGCAATATCTATGAGTCAACAATGCCGAGTGTCATTTGAAGATTTGATTTTTTTAATCCGAGCAAAATCATTAAGAAATTTAGTCATTAAGTATGTTCAATAAATGAGTTCTATTTTTTCCCTTTCGTTAAGGTTCTTCTTATTGAAAGAATTTTGGCTGTGGTAAAGTAATTTATTCCAGCAAACTATTTAATATAAAACATGTATTTAACGAAAATACTTCTGTACACCGTATAATATATATGTCTTTCTCTTGACAGATTGCCTATTTTTTTAGTTTATAGCAACACTCTTTCCCATAATGTCTCAATACTTTAAGTGCCATTCAAACAAATACAAAATGCTTACAATTTTTGAAAGTGTGGTGCTGAATACATTAAATAATAAACATCTGTATCTTGTCGAGTCTCTACTAAAAAAAAAGGTAGGCATTTAGCAGTTGTTCTATTTAATCGCAACCTGATAGATAATTTCATCGCCATTTAAGGAAATCAAAAGGATAATTACTTTAAACCTGATGTATTATATTTTATAATGATTTAATCAAAAAATAAATTCTTAAAAAATTACTAGATTTTAATTTTTATAAGATGCTCACTTCTTATTAATCATATCGAGTAAAGTATTTTTGAAATAATATCAAATTAAAGAAATAATTCCACTCTACTCAGACGAAAACTAGTCATATTAATAAGAATTTCAATTTTATCAGTTAAGACTAAACGAAAGCTTTCTCATTGAATACCAAACTTTGATTAGTTAAGTTTTCTAAAGGAAGCCAAGGTAAAATATTCAAAAGAGAGATTCAAAACTTTATAATTGAACAAGTTTTAGACTGAGAAGTCTTCATTGTTTCAAATATCAGAATATCAAAAATGACTTATAGCACCGAGGGATTACATAAAAATTTAAGACTTTCTAATGTTTTTCAACTGACAATTTGTCTTTTTATCCTTCTTTTGACGGTTTTACTAATTAACTATTAGACCAAGATTATAGGGGACACTTGTCAATAACGATAGTGTATCGGTTTGTTTTTAACATGTCTAATAGCCAAATTTGTATCAATAGTTGCAGTAGTTTACAATTTAAACTTGAAACGGTTTTCTTCGCTTCTAAATAGTAAGCATAAATCACTATAAAGTTGAAAAAGGAATATAAATGGACTGAAAGGATTTTAAATTTCGTCTTTCTGAATGTTCAGTAGATACAGTTAAAAACTTTTAATCTAAATGATCTCTACTTTGATAATTGTCTTATTATTAAAAATTATTTCAGTAATTTATGTGTTGTTTCAGTGCATGCCAATACTCGATTTCATTCAACAGTCAAAATATATGAAGTTAATGCTCTCAAATATAATGCCCAAGAGTAGGAGTTGTCTCCCTAAAAATTTTTGCAAACTCTCTAATGAAAATGCTAATCTTTCGTCCCTTCGTATTTGGAGGCTGGGCAAGGCTGTGATCACCACCGATGCTCATTGTTTTACTTTCAGAACTATGTACTTGAGATTATTGTTCTTTGCAGTTTAGTAATGAAAACTGGAAACGCATTTTGTATGATTTTTCACTTGAAAAGTTGAAAAAAGCGCTTGTCACAAAACAGCAATTTAACTACGAGATCACATACTATATTCCATTTATTAAAGTCGTGGTGTTTTGAAGTTATTGCCTTTAAATGCTTGAGAAAGTAGAAATTGATAGTCAACAGTTTGACAAAATTAGCTCAAATTTCATAAAGATCTATGCTAAAAACGATGTACCAAATTTCATCTATCTAAATCATTCAGGGGAGTACTTCCCATAGGAAGGGTTGTATCGTGACCGGTGATTGCCCCTAGTTTCCGCCAATACTGTCGCGGCGAGTCGGTCATTCAAATTTTATCCGAATATTTTTAATTAGGATGGGCGGAACATCTAATTCATTGCAGTGGGGTTATCTAAGTCATTTCATTTGTGAGTTTTCGCAATCCTATGATGAACTTGATTTAAAAAAATTGACATGGATATGTCATTGGAATGCTAAATTTGTGCAACATATTTTGAATACCCAATTTTTATATTTCGTAGTTATCGAATTCATTTGTAATTGGATAGCCATACAATGAAACTTTAAAAGTTTTAGTTTACAATTTCTCTTCTTTAAAATGGTGTCTTTGTGATTACGATAAATATCAAACTTTATCTAACTAGCTCAAAACGTTTTTGATTTACAATATTCATAGACAAACAGACAACTAATCAAGATACCAAAATCGTACTTTTCAGATTCAGGGATGTCTGAGACTTGATGATATCTCAAAATGTCGAATTTGTACTTTTTGAGGTTTACAATGATCTTTCTTTGTATATTTCGTATACCAGAAGGTAATACTCTTACAAATTTATTTGTTATTTCAATCTTCTTTAGGTCTAAATAGAACAGTTTTGAATTTCTAAAACAGTGTTATTACTGAAGAAGGAAATCAAACTGAAATAGAAGCTTTTGAATGCATTGTTTCAGAAACTTGGAATAAATGTTTCCCAGAGGGACATGTTTTATTATTATATCTTCGAAGCCGAAAGTGAGAAAGATGTTTCCAATCTTACAGTCATCCTTTGCAAATAAATGGTGACATCGATATAAATCCAACATACAATAAATTTCTATTCAAGCTAGCGTGCAGAGTTTAGAAAACTCAAAGAGACAGAATATTTGTTTTTGTTAAAAAACAATAAAACCTCTTGTTACGGGAGAGGAAAAATAAGAAGATATAATGACTTCCATAAGTTTCTTTAAATAGGTATCTTGATGTTTCAAAGGCTGGGGTTATGAAGTTTTATTGAAATAAATATCGTCTTATTTAAACAGATTCTGCTTCAAATGTACGCTTTTTAGTCCCTTTTAGAAAGTAAGTAAAATGTAAAACCATACATTTTCGATTTATGCAGCGTTTTTCAGCAAGCTAACAGCCTCAAAAAAAATCTGTTTTCCGGCATTGATTAAATCACTACTGATTTGAGAATTATTCAAATAGTTTTTTTTAGAAATTGATTAATTCATCGAAGGATATCTCAAAAAATATCTTAATACTTTTTTTGCACCAACGAAATGTAGTAAGTTTTCTTTAAACGCTAAAATTCATGTTTCTTAATTCATTATAAAACAAATTTTGACCGTCTTATGCTTGAAAAATTTGAAAAGCATTAATATATTGACAAATACAATCATTTTTGATGAGATAAAAATAAAATTAAGTCAGAAATATTTATCTTTTGAATAAAACATTCTCTTTTTTTGCCTACTTCGAATAAATATTAAATTCTACCTATAATAAGAAACGTATGGGGTAAAAATCATCTAATAGAAGAAATAACTAAATTAAATTTTGTTAATATAATGTTAACAATTATTTAAATGCAATATTTTTAAGATGTTGTTTCTCAGAATAAATTTCAAAAGATTTTGAGGGATTCAGTATAAATAAGTTTTGAAGCATATTTATCATTGCATATAAATTCTAAAAAACGGTAAAATAAAAAAAAATTAAATTTGAGAGGTGTGAAAGATTTATCATAAATTGTGAAGCTTAAAAGCCTACAAAATGATTGAGAATGAATTTACTGAATTATGACCATTTACTGAATAAAGAAGACACGGAAAAATATTTTTAATTTAATGTTTTAGCTAATTGTATTAAAATTGACGTTACTTTTATTGAAAAGTATTGAAAGGAAAGTGAAATGTATCTGTTAAACTCATAAACGGTATCCGCACAGATTTTTATGCTTAAAATATTTTATAGTGTTTGCATTTTTTAATCAATTTTCTATATATAATTCAAAAAATTTATACATATTTTCTCAAGCAATAATGTAAGCTATCCTAAACAAAATCTCTTCATGACTGGAATTCTTTTACGTTTTTTGCCAACGACCTGGCCTAGGGGTTGCGCGTCTTCCCCGTAATCTGGGAGTCCCGTGTTCGAGTCCTGGTTCGGCATGATTGTTCTTTTTCCTGGTTCTATCTGGGATATGTGTGAATAGTCCCCCCCCCCCTGTAAAAAGGGGTTGTGCAAGCGAATGTATGTGTTGCGATCTGTGGGTGAGTGAATAAAATTTTTGATTGAAGTCCGCCAGTAAAAAGTGTTCTGACGCATGAGTAGCTGAGACGTAGTAGTGGACCTAGATGGCGCTACAGAAAACAAGAGACGCTCTCTGGGTTTAAAATCGCTAAGTTCGTCCGCGGGCTTGTCTATGACAAGTGCAATAAGAAACAACAACTTACTTTATATCAGAAACTAATTATTATCCATGAGCTCTATTTTTTGAAATTCAATGTGGCATCACTTTGTAGTTCTATAAAGCATTTAAATTTTTAAAAACCAAATTCTTTTAATCAATGAATTATCTAAAAAAGAAAGAATATTAGCAATTGTTTTTACACAGAAAATTGTTTGGTGAATGGAAGTAGAATATGATAATGTAGCTTTGGTTTTGGAGAATAATAAGGTTGTCTGTGTCAATGAGGAATTAGAATGGACTCGAAAATAGCCGACTTTCTGATTGATCATCATCGAAATTTGCTTCATTCTGATACTCCTCACGGATGCAAATAACTCTATTAAATACGAAAAGAGAGACAAACAAGAGAGAGAATGTTGGTTAGAGAAAGAAATGTCATTTTAAATAAATAATTAAACCAAAAAAAAGGAAACAAATTGGAAAGAAGAAACTGGTAATCGAAAAATCTCGAATCTGACTCGTGTAAGCTAATTTTTTTCCAGGCAATCTTGTGTCTGTTAACAGAAGAAAATTGTTAGTACAGATTTTTCAAGTCTCTGCTGGTAGGGAAGTTGAAATAACACGACTCTAATGTTTATCTCAATTTGTTGCATAAAAATACTTTTTTGAAGAATTCATGCACGTCAAACTTATGCATAAAATAATTCATGGAAATTAAACACAGCTAATATTACCAGCGAACCAGCTTGTTTAAAATCTAAATAGAATAACTAGAGCATCGGTAGATAGCACTGATTGTAAACTAATGCCCTTATTTGATATATTGACTTGATAAACGCTTATTGCGGAACTTAGGGGGAATATCTATTAATAAAAATAAGTATTACGAAATTAAAAAAAGATTTATACCTTTTTAATTTTCACTTTCCAAAGCAACCTCATACAACTTATTCAGGTAAGGAAGAGAGCAGCAAACATTTCAGGAATCTTTTTTCATCTCGAAAATTATTCTTACTCGAAAGAGAATTTTCTTAAGTTTACTTATATTTTATTTATCAAATGTTGATTAATGAAATCATAAAATTCTTGCAAACATTTACGAAAACAAAGCTTAAGGTCACACATACATAATTTTAGCTTCTAGAAACCAAAAAGGGATTCAAATGTGTGAAGTCCAAACCTGCCAATGTCCACTTACATAACGTGCAGCAAATATATTTCCAAATCGATTAGAAATGATACATTGACAGCTTGTCTACTCAGAAACGCTGAATGATGTGAAATATATTTCTCGGAAGTCAAGATCTATCTTCTTCTCAGTCCTATTCCCTCGAAAACGTCATTTCAATGTCAAATGTGTCGTTGAAGTTTCTACATAAGGAGTTAAATGTTAAACATTCTGTACTTCGACAGAATTCATCGCCGAATTGTTTAACTCACTACAAACAGATTATAGTACCTGAAATTTTGTCATTTATTAAAATTTCAAATTTGGTAAGAAAAATTATGTTGAATCCATTAACATTTAAAAAAACAAAAACAAAATCATTTGAAAAAAAACTTTAAAAAAATATGAATGAATAAATACCGACTTTTCATTAATTTTTAAAGAATAACGTAGCTTTCAAAACTGAAATGTGTGATATGAAAACTCAATTATTTCGTTTATACGTTCCAAATAATCTTCCTACTGGAAAAATGAGGCATTGCTATACAGTCGTATTGCAGCTCCTCATTTCAGCCATACATTGTGTTGTTAGATGCTATTTTTGTTCCGTGAAATAAAAATAAGAAATCTCCATAATATTAAGAATCTGTAATATTGCTTCCTTGTGCAATGAATTTCATGTTAAGGAAGAAAGTTTTATACATAGCACTAATGGATTCTGAAAGGAGGACGGAACAATGATTCTTCGCAATGGCAACGAACTTCGCGATTATTTGGGATCTCGATTATTCGAGAATCCTGGAGATATTTCAATCAGGATTGGAGTTCCACTGTTTATTTCAGGATATTTGATGTTCTGCCAAGGAAGTTATAAAAGCCGAGAGTCGCAAGCAAGAGACGAAGTTGAATGAATTCTCTTTCACAACCATCAACTCCGATGCGTATTGTGAGACACTCCGAAGACTATGCAGGTCCATCATGAACGAAAGACCGGGGCTACTCACGTAGGGTGTGATTCTGCTCCATGATAACTAGCGTCTACACATCTCCGGGGTCACACACGCGGAACTGGCCAAGTTCAAGTGGGAGCAGCTCGACCATCTTCCCTACAGCCCTGACATGTCACCCTGCGATTTTCATGTGATTGGTTCCCTGAAAAAACTGAAAATGCTTTCCTGAAAGGGAAGCATTTCAACTCGGACGGAGAAGTCAATGACGCTGTAAAGGACTGGGTGTCGGCATGGCCACAGGAATTCTGGGAACAAGGAATACTTCGACTCGTTAATCAAGGGGATCGTTGTGTTCAGGCCTATGGTGTATACTTTGAATAAAATCTTCATTTATATCCACAGTGTCGTTTCGTACCGTTTCATTTGAATACCCTTTGTAATAAAAGCTGGTATATGTCCTTTCGAAAGCGAAGTGTTTGACTCACAAGGTTATGCCAGATACAAGGCGGATTATTTATAATATAAAATTGTAAATAAAAAGGAAATCCCAGATAAAAAAATATTTAGTATGTATTTATAGATTAAAATCAACTCTAAAAAATATAATTCTTAGACCAATGTCTGATCCACCCCAGTATGACTACCATTCATTTAAAAAAAAACTTTTCCAGTTATATTTTTAATTACATAATTTTTTACAATAAACTGAAAGTTCTTTGAATTTTCCGTAAAGGAAAAAATGGGAAAAGAAATTTCAAATTGCTGTTCAAAATTGCTTTCCTCTCAAATTGCAATTTTGGCTTTCTGGGCGATCAATCGCTGCCGATGTTCACAGCAGCATCTATTTCTTACGAATCATGTGATCAATTTACGGGGGGGGGGATTCTGTTGGGAAGGATTTACTTCCCCGTCCACCGACAGAATAAATATCAAAATCTTCATGACGATTATGCCGGAAAGTAAATATGATTGTACATAACCTTTCGTAATAAATCCATTTGTTTTTTTGTTTTTTTTATGATTCATCCGAGCTTGAAGGAAACGGCCATCGCAGTTTATTATTCTGTAAATAATGTCTTATTAATATACCATATATCTTTCTACTAGAAAAATACATATATAATAAATATATGTATTTCATTTAGTTAAATGCTTTTAAACGACGGGAAGTACTGCTCTATTTCATGAACGGCGCTTCTTTAGATACCTCAGTTTGTGTCTTAATTTATCATAAAAGGTTTTCGGTAATAAATCGGTAGATAATGGTTTTTATATCTTGATAATGACTCTAAAAGTCGTTGCAGAGTTATGAAAAATGATATCAGTGGTTATTTCACTTCGCCAATCGGAAAGTAACCATGATTGTATATGGCTTTTGGTAATAAATCCTTTTTGTGTCTTACAATTGTATTATTTACGATCCATTCGAACTGGAAAAAACGTCACTAGCTGTTTTTTATTCTGTAAATAATATCCTACTATATCATAAATCTTCTAAAAAAATATGTGTATAAATATATATTTCATTCAGTTGAATGCTGCTCTTAAACAATGGGAATAATAACTCCGTTCATGAATGGCGCTTTCTTATATTCCAGTTTGTGTCTTAATTTACCATAAAAGGTTTTAAATAAATATGCAAAAGTTTTATTATAAAGACCAATCATCATATATCATTATTATCATCATTCATTATTATCATCATATATCATTATTATCATCATTCATTATTATCATCATTTATCATTATTATCATCATTTATCGCAATGATTGTGTCATTTTGCCTCAGAAATATAAAAAAAAACCAGGGTAAGTGATCTCCAATAAACTTTCTCGCGTTATCCTAATAAAGATGTCGAACTCTCTGGCGTAACATTATGGATTGTTGGCATTGTTGAAAGAAGCAAGTGCTCAGTTTCTTTTTTTATTATTATTATTTATTTACATAATACCTTAAAGAGTTTTGTGCTTCATAACATAATAAAGAAATCTGATTTTGGATATATATATATATATATATATATATATATATATATTCGACCGAATGAAACTAAAATTTGACACAAAACTACGGGTTTTGGTAAAAAGATAACATATCAAATCCCCTTTATCTAAGTCATAAAGCCTTTGTGTTATCATGTTAACATACTTTAGAATGCACATGCCGGCAGAAAGTCTACCCTTCGGTGGATTTGATTCAAAATTTAATAAAGATATACATTTTACATGCTAAAACTGTTTACCAAAATTCTTTATCTATCATTACTGCGTTTTTGAAATATGACGTTTCACAAGTTTAATATAAAATTTGATACATGTATGGTATATAATTTATACTTTAAATGCCAAATATATGCTTGATTTTTTTTCTATCTAGTTCATTACGTCTTGTAGTTATCCTGTAATCAAACAGCAAGACAGATAATTGTCGTCTGAATGGATTTAATGCAAATCAGACTACCAAATTTTATTCGTCCAACTGAAAACTTTTAAGTTATCGTATATTCGTAAACAGACATATTTCCAAAAATATATTTTTCAAACTTAAAGAAATCTGAAAAATATCAATGTTCTTATCATAATGTTAAGTTCGGATTCTACGGTGCTTGCAATGCTTTATTTTTTCATATGAAAAAATAAAAAAGATTGAAACTGTGATGATGTGATTCTAAAACATTAATATCTAAATAATAATTACTGCATAAAAAATATTTTATAATGAGGAAACGGAATTTAGCAACTTTTTTAGGGTAGCTGGTGCAATTAATGATTTGGATCCGATCATTAAAAAAAACGAGAGGCAGTACAATTTTATTTTTTCGTAAAAACGAATAATTAAGACAATTAAACTTAATATGCATTCTCAACTTTTCTAGGTAAATTTAATTATTTTTTACCTAAAGATCTTATTTGAAATTAAAGTATTAGGATTGTTAATTGTAGCATTATATTGCAAAATTTCTGATAAATTCATTGCTTGAATTCACTTTCAATATGTTGGAATCAACACACATTTATTCATGTTAATTTAAAAATATTTACAGTTATGACATTGCCTTGCTACAGCTGAAGAAACAAAAGTCATTCAGTTTTCAATACATTGCAACTACAACACACCAACTCATGCACAGGGTACAATGTAAATTCATGACAATACGAGTCATTCGGCTCAGATTCTCACCCATTTATGGAAGTTGTGACTTGGTCAGAAATAATGGCAATCACTTACCAATCTTCACAATAGCAGCACCTCCATCGGTAATAGCAGCCATGCTTTTATATACCCTCGGAAGAATCCTGAATTTTCTAGAAAACAGTAGCCATTTCGCAACTCCAACATTGATAAATTTGGTACCAAATGCTTTCAATTTATCAATTGGATACGAAATTCTAATCTGTTTTTCTTTAAGTTTCATATTTCATTCTATTTGAGAAAAAAAACATCAATTCAAGCGATTGAAAAATCTGCGAATCATTATTCGTTTGTAAAAGAAGAAATGGCGTCTTTTTGAAAGTATAATTTTCACTATCATCAAAGTCTGTTATAATGAAATTGTCTGTATAATTAAGAGTAATTTGTGTAATTTGTTAAAGCCCTTTTTCTTTGAAGTGCTAAAAAAATTAGGTAATAACATATAATGTGTATTCTGTATATATGTCTTATGAAAGTATTAATAGGTTTTGCAACATTTATTTTGAAAAAATTTCGATTATTTAAATTTTCTTCTTTTTAGAAATATTTGATAAACAAATCATTTTTAATAAAATAATTGCTACTTCATTGATAAATTTCGGGTATTTTATTACTTCATGATATGGATTAAACTAAAATCATTTATAAAAGTGTGTGTGTGTGTGTGTGTGTGTGTGTGTGTGTGTGTGTGTGTGTG
>JAPMOR010070632.1:2346116-2381224 GCA_026543865.1 Argiope aurantia
AGAACACTCGGGAACTAAACAGTCTTGCCTATGCTTCGGAACTTTCTAAATTTGTTCATAATTTACTCACTTCCTGCTTTTCACTTCACTTCCTCCAAAAATTTATGAGAGTCGTTTTTCCGTAAGTAAAGTAAATTATTTCTCTTCAATCATGTGCTAAACTCCTTTTCAAAAATATTTACGGCGTTTCAAAATCCAGTAAGTAAAAATGATACATAGTAGATCTACTTCACATTTTGTTATATTGTATCTTTTTTTTTTTTTTGCTTTCACATTTAAAGTTTATATCTAGTAATAAACTTATCAGAACGTAAAAATGGTGATAGATGAAGAAATGTTGATTTTAACTTTCTCACTTTCTCAGGATCTAAAACCTTCACACAAAATGGGAGTATAAAATGAATGCCATCAACTTTGAATGCTGAACCTCAAGTATTTTACTACGCCAAATATGGCCATTTTTTAACCGAATTTCTTTCAATCAATTGTTCCAGAATAGTGCCTAAAAGTGTCGTTAGTTTCGCTCATAAGAATTCCGGAAAAAACGAACATTTTAGAAACATTGACTTTAAGTGGATTCTAGAGAAAAAAATACATTTCAGAGTGAGAAAATAAAGTGGGCAGTAAAAAAGGATGATGAAAATCTACGAACTTATCAAAATCACTGGACTGTTAAAAACATGCTTGTTGAAACCAAATTTACAATTCAGTATATATATATATATAGATAGATAGATAGATAGATAGATAGACAGATATAGAGAGAAACTCAGGAGTTGAAAGGACCAAAATATCGAATAGCTGTGAGAGGAGAAAATATCTTTCTCTATTGATTTATTTCAGTATATTCTATGTCCATTTATTCGCTACGTGATTGAAAATAAAAAAGAGTGTTTTCATTCCTTCCTGTATACTCCTTTGCTGGAGTGTTAGAAGTTTTCTGCGGGATTTGCTGTGGTAGGTTTTGAACAGTCTGTTTTTCTTCCTATCTATCATTTAAACGTTCGGAAACAATTTCTAAATGGCAAGTTAGAAAGAAATTTGAAGAAAAAAATTGCATGAATGCGAGAATGTAACAAAAACGTTTACAATTTGAAATCATTTGGATCTCTAAGGTTTTATCAGTTGTAAATAATTTATTTTTCGTCTCAGCTTTAAAATCGTAAGCCTTCTTTCTCAATATTAGCATTTAAAAATGTTTAATTATAATAAAAAGACAAAGTTACAGAAGGGTTTTTTTTTTTTTACAGTTAGCATTACCACTTGGAAAACCGGATTTATGACATATCATGTATGAATGTCACGTTGGAGTTGTTAAAGTTTTTGTGGAATAAATTCCGCTTTCTTTGCTTGTCTGGCATTAACTTATTGGAAGAGATTTTGTATTATTTGGATACAAAAATGTTTCAATAATATCATTCGAGAATGTAACAAAAACATTCGTAATTAGAAATCATTTGAATATGTGAGAGGTTTATAGGTTTTAATGACTTTTTTTCCATCTCAGTTTTAAAATCGTAAGCCCTTATCATTAATATTAGCCTTTAAAGAGTTTAAATTAAAATAAAAAAACAAAGCTATAAAAGCCCTTTTCTTACAAATAGCATTATCATCTGGATAACAAGATTTATGACATATTAAGTATTAATGGCACGTTGGAGTTATGCCATTATTTAGACGCATTAAAGTTATTGTGATATAAATCCCATTTTCTTTGCTTTCCTGACATCAACATATCGGAAAAAATACTGTATCATTTGGATACAAAAACGTTTCAATATTATCATTTTAAGGGTCTTTTGGACATATTATGTTACCAGAAGCATTTCATGTAAGAAAGGGAATTATAAGATATTCTAATTGTGTCATGTTGGAGTTGTGCCATTATTTGGACGGATCAAAGTTACAGTGTTGTTTGTCACATTTTATTTGATATGAAGAAATAAATGCATTACAAAAAATATTGTATTTTTTGGGAATAATGGTTTTGTTGTTTTATCATTTTCAAGGTCTCTTGTATCAAATTTAACACAGAGGTTAAATAAAATATAATTTGTGAATTGGTTACAATTTTAAACAATTTCTTTTTCAAAAAATAACTTACAGTTTGGTAACTTGAATCTGTCCATTTAACAGATCTCATAATTTCTTATCCCATATTTTAAACATATAGTTCAATACTTCAAGGAATTTTCGGATAAAGTATCATGTTTCAGTGAAATATTGTAATTTGCAGTACATTCTCCAACATGAAGAAGCTTGGCCAATCTTTTTTGGATATGAAGGAAAATTCTCTACAATATAGATAGTGATTCTATACTTCTTTTTCTCACCTCAATACTTTGAACTCTCTCTCTAGAGAAATTTCAATGTATATTCTTGTTGAGATATTTCACATTTTTCTTTTACTTCTTAGCAAAATGATTATAAATAGGAAATATTTGTTCTTATTTGTACTTTTATACTCTTTTTTAAAATGGCTTGAAATCTCCAACAAAATTTAAGGTGTTATAAGTCTAGTGTAATAATTTTTTGTGTGGGTGTGTGTGAATTCAAAAACTATATAATGACTTTTAATTTCAAAATACATGAATTACCAATTATTTTAAATAATTTTTTTTGTCTAAGAAGCTAGAAATTAATTCTTAAACAATAAATTCATCTTTTACATTATTAATTAATTAAACAGCTAAAATCTGAATATTTAACATTCAAAAGAAAATTCCAAAATCAAAATATTAATGCAACTGGGAGAAAAAAATATGAAGATCATAGAATCAATTCAAATTTAGAATATTTCAGAATATCTTTACGCAATGTAATTATCTTAAGAATAAATTTATAATACATACCTCAGTTCTTTAATTTTATTGCATTATGTTTAAATTAAATACAAAATACAGTTTAGCTTCGAAATAATGAAGTATTTCTATTAATTTTTCAATTCTAGTTACTCTCAGATGTTCTTTTTAATAAATAAGTGATAAAAATTTAAAAACTAGATTTTAAATTATTGTAAAAATGAGATATCGTTCCTAAGTTACTCCAGGGAAATTCTTAGTGAATGGAATCAGAAGTCAATCATATTTTCAGAAAAATCGTTCAAGCTAATTTTTGCATAAAATACATCACACACTTCTTTATATAGTTACGAACAATATACTAAGTTAGGTCGCATCGCTAAGAATTCAATGGATAAAGAATTTTTTAAAGTAATTTAAAAAATATATTTAAGCGAAATTTCATGATTATAATCTATGGTAACCTATTCATATTCCCAAATTTTTTCAACACGTTAAAATGTTACAACAAAATGCTAAAGAAAATGCTAAAATAATTTTTTTAACTTTTTACCACCGTAATAACAGTAGCAATGTTTATAAACTCTATTATTTCTTTTAAAGTTTTGTATAAAAATATTTACAGAACAAAAAATATTATTCGATAATATCTAACAAAAATGACAGATATTAATATGTAATGATAGTATGAAAACATCAAATGAAAAAGCAACTTCTTATATTAAAATCAAATTGCTTCCCATAAAAATAAAATTTTCCTAAATATTATAAAGAATTTGATAGCCATAAAGTTTATCTAAATATTTATTGAGATATAAATATTTTTCCCACATATTTCAAGGACGGTAAAAGATCCACACAAAATAAAATAAAAAGTAATTCTATCATAAAGTGTTCATGCCTTCATTAACCTGGCATAAAAAATAAATTTCGTAGACTTTCCGAAATATGTTTTTTTTTCCTGGTGTTAAGCTTTAAAACGGTTCTGTGGGAGAATTTTTTTTTCTTCGTGAAAAAGCTTATCAATATACCTTCCATCAATGCGAAATTAATTAGCGGTTGTTTCGTGTTCCAATAATCTAGGAAGAAAAATGAGAAAGAAAAAGTTGGTGGTAATTTTCACACAATTTTTGACAGCAGGTAAGTATAGTAAAGGATGAAGACATTAACAAATATCAATAGGAAATAAAACGCTAATTTTCTCAAGACATCAGTTTTCCAAACTATCTTTAATTCAAAAAAAATTAATTACTATTTCTAGTTTTTTTATAATTTATTCTTCAAAAGTAATTGTGAACAAAAAGTAATATTTATTCAGTTAATATGCTTTTTAAAAAAGATCATTCTTCCATAATATTTATGGATAATTTCTAAAGAACAAAAAGGAAATTAAAAAGATGATAGTTATATTTTAATTAAAAAGAACATAAAATAAGTTTGAATTTCTTAAAGTTAAATTTTGTTTTATTAGAAACAGTAACAAATAGTTTTCATATCTGGAATAAAATTTATATTTTATCAATTGTATTATGTCTGCTATTTGGGGTTCGTTTATATTTTATGCATATGTAGGCTAAAAAAAATTTAATTCTTTTCATCCCGTTTAAAATGTATTTTTTAAAAATTGTAATTTTTCCTTTACAATTTGAATGTATGTTTTAAATATTTGCCAGGTGCCAAAATAAAAACACCCTCAATAGTGAAATATTTTTATACTAGTTATTCTTCTTTAGATCAAAAGCTTTCTTTGGGGGGGGGGGGGATTTCTGAGACGAGGGCCCATTTTTTTATAGTAAATGTTGAATTTATTTTCTTGGGCTGATTCTTAAAGAAATTCCTTTTTTCTTAATCATTAATACTTTATCTGTTTAATGTCTTTTTAAAGATTTTTTTCGTAGTTAATCTTACGAAAATCGCCTTTATAATTATTCCGACCGAAAACTTACACAGACATAAAAATTTCATTCCGGAAGCAATACTTCATTTCCACTAAATAAATTGGCAGCATGAATATAAAAGTTCGTAATAAACTATGATAGAATAATCTCATTTGCTTATGACTTTTAAAATATTCATTTCTGAAATTTTTTGTTCTAAAAATTGCCAAATAATCACACATTAATCATCAGTTTTATGAACATTCTTTGAACGAAAATTATTCATTCATTGAATTTTCTTTCATTGAACTTTAGACTGTGGTGAAAGCTTATAAGCCAGTTAACATCTACGCTATACGAGTAATTGCTTTTGTGTGGTGGTCATGTTACTCGGCTGCGAACCACATATTTCTATCCTCACTCATTCCAATTCGCCAACATTGGTGACCTCGGACGATGAACCTTCAACCTGAACAGCTGTTGTGGCGCCATCTATACACAGCAAAGCCAAAGTCGTCAGATTCACTTGACGCAGCAACTCAAAGCCGTCAGACTCACTTGACGTAACAGCAACCACTCACCCACAAACACTCGCCATAACGCTTGGCGCTACTCAAATGGGTAAAGGCTCATTAGACTCAACAGTAATAAATAATACATCACCACTCAACAGCCATATCGTTTCTCTCACCTCCGACTCACTGGAGGGAGAGTCTGTGGTGAAAGCTTATAAGCCAGTTAACAGCTACGCTCTACGAGCATTTGGTTTTGTGTGGTGGTCATGTTACTGGGCTGCGAACCAAAAGGTCCCATGTTCTATCCTCACTCATTCCAATTTGCCAACAAGATCATCAATGATTAGGTGAATTTCGTTTATACAGGTTTGTAAAAATAACTATAAAAGATCAGAGATCTTTGAATGAAGCAATATTTAATTTAATCCCACTGTCTAATATATCTAATCAAGTCTATAAATTAAGGACTCGTGACTAACTTATTTTGGCACATATATGTGGTATCCTTGTTCCACGGACCACCAGGTGGCACTGCATCTATCTTCTATCCACCAGCTGAAGTCACACGGACTTGAGCTTGAGCGAGCGAAAGTGAAACATTGGACTTGGTGTTTGTGTGTGGCGTAACTGAATGTCTGCGATGTTCACCAACTTGATGTAAATGGGCAGCAACCGCCCTTCTAACTCTTTACTTCTTTCCTTCTTAATTTTATGTCGTGCCGTCTTTATGTTTGTTTGTCTTCCATTAAATTATGAAATGCACAACTTGACTATTTCATTCGCCTTGGAACTCAGATGGCAGCTAGGCTTCTATCCTACATGGGGGCTCGACCGATCGAACTTGGCTACCTTAAAACTACAACACCCCTAGACCCAGCTTTCATGTTATCTTTTGATGGGCAACCAGTGTTGAACTACAAATTTAGTGATGTTCTGCTAGGACTTAAAACCAAATGGATTAACGTGGAAGTCGAGGAAGTGTTTACGGTTTCCAAAACTGAAACTAGTAACTTCGAACGGCAAACTGTAAGTACATTTTGATGATTCTCCTTATTATTTGAATAACACATACATGCTTGTTCAAGAAAATGTAGATGGTTGATGGAATATTAAAATTGATAAAGATTTAACTGCAAGAAAATTGGGGAGTTATTTTCGAAATTATTTAAGAGTTATATAGTTGATGAAGAATTCTTAATTTTGATGCATAATTTTGATGAAGCGAAAGTTATTTGAAGATAAATTTGCTTATTTGATGCTACTCGGATGTTGAACTTAATTCTTCCGTTTTCTTGCAAGAATATTTGCTATTTCGAAGAATACCTTGACGCTTTCGAAATTACAATTTTGAGATTAGAACTTTGAAGATTTTGAATTAATACCTTGATGTTGAATTTACATCTTCTATTTTCTTGAACAGAGTTTTATTTTTAAGAAATACTTTATATATATTTTGAAGAATTAATCATTTGATGCTATTGATATTTGAATTCGTAACTTTGTTTTCTTGAACAATAACTGTTATGAAGATTACATATTTTGAGAAATAATATTTTATTATATTGTTGCTATTTGAAATTTTGATGTGGAATTTTATTTTCTATATTTGAATGCATATTTTAAAGCTTGATTTAATATCTTAATTTTGAGTGCCTACGTATTATAGACATTGATATTACTTTTTGAATCTTTGTGTGATAGTTGCTTGAAGTAGAGAATAATGGTTACTCTAAATGATTGCCCGAAAATTTCTAAATCTCTAAAAACTGGTAGTAAGAACCAAATCCAACTTTTGCATAAGTTAATATTTGGCTCAGACGGCGACAGGCAAAACCGTTCTAGATTACGCAAATTTTCTGGATTCCCACCTAACTTTCAATTGGAAGAGGCGAAATAGAAAGTCCTGAAAGAATTTTTGCTTCAAGATTTAATTTCTATCTGTAATCTCTTGCATTTGGAATTAAATACTGATTTAGAAAAGTGTAGTGATATTATTCTAACGAATCTAAGCGATCTTTCGTTGTTGCAAATGAAGCTATCTGATTTGAGTGAAACGGATGACCTTGAAGAATCAAAAACGGAAACCGAAGACTCGCAGCTAACCGCAAGCAATAAATTAAATACTCCCGATTTGAAAAGTGAACGCCAGATACCGCACATTAATCTTGATGAGTCAACCCAAAATCCATTGCCTTCATTTGATACGCAACGCTCTGGTTGTAATTCTTTCCAGGCATTTAGTCTCAAAGATATTGTTGATTTAGTAAAACCTTTTTCGTCACGAGATAATTACAGCGTTGAAACTTTCCTTTCTGATGTTGAAGATATATTTAATTTATATGAAATAAGGAATCAAATTCACCAAATTATTTTCGTTAAGAAATGTTTGACAGGTTCCGCGTTAACTTTAATGAGATCTATTCGTGGAATTACAAATTGGGAAAAAATGAAGCAACATTTATTATCAGAGTTTTCAGATAGAGTAAATGGCATCCAATTACATAAATTGATGGAATCTCGACGTATGAAACCATTTAAAACATTACAAGAATATTTCTTGGCCATGCGAGATCTTGCCCACAAGGGTTCTCTTGATGATTCCTCTTTGATCGAGTATGTCATAAACGGAATTCCCGATTCATCAAACAATAAAATTATTTTATACGGCTGTAAATCAATTCCTGAATTTAAGGAAAAATTGAAAATATATGAAAAGCTATTTAACGCTTCAGTAACTTTTCGGCAAAGTAATGACAAAAAATTTGATCCCACTCATAATACAAAATTTGACCGTAAGCGTACTCCAAAACCACAACCAGTATGTTACTTCTGTGGTTTAAAAGGACATAAGAGTACCCACTGCACGAATAAGACACTTGGTAAACAATGTTACAGCTGCAAACATTTTGGCCATGTTCATACTAATTGCCCTCAAAATTCACGAAACGCTGAATCCAAATCTGACGCCAAACTTGCTACACCTACCAGAACTGTACACCAAATTTCTGCTCAAACCTTTTCCCAAAACCCCATGCATGTTGAAATTATACTTAAAGGAATTCAATTAACTGCACTTTGTGACACTGGGTCGCAAGCCACTATTATTAATGAAAATACATATCTAAAAATTGGTTCCCCACCATTACATCCTTCTCGTGTAACTTTTTCTGGAGTTGGTCCGAATACAGTTCAAAGTATTGGTTTCTTTCAGGATTCTATTACTATTCAAAATCAAACATTACCTGCAAAAATTCATGTTCTTAGTGATGGCACATTTCCACTTGATATGATTATTGGAACTGACGTTTTGCAACAAACTCAATTTACATTTGGTAAAGACGAAATTCGTTTCTGCAGCAATGATGATGAGTATTTTTTGTTTCATGTTGCAAATGTGATTGATGAATGTCCTTTTGCTTTATCGCATGTTAATGATCCAAATATTCGAAATGAATTGTCATCATTGATTAATAATTATAAACCTATTAAAACTAAGGATACTAAGTTGAAAATGAGTATTGTATTCCAAGATCAAATTCCTATTTCTCAAAGACCTCAGGCTCTTTTCCTGAAAAACAGAAATTAAATGAGCAAATAACTGATTGGTTAAATCAGTGTATAATTAGAGATAGTTGTTCCGATTATTGTTTTCCATTAGTCTTATGTAAGAAAAAAGACGGTAATTTACGACTCTGCATATATTACCGTAAATTAAATGCTAAAACGGTTAAAGATAGATATCCGTTACCTCTAATAGAAGAAATTCTAGACCAATTGCACTCAGGAAAATTTTTTTCAACAATTGATTTGAAAAATGGATTCTTCCACATGAAGATGGAAGAAGATAGTAAAAAGTTAACTTCATTTGTCACGCATGATGGACAATGCGAATTTAACAAAGTCCCATTTGGTCTTTGCAATAGCCCGAGTATTTTCCAAAGATTCATTAACCACGTGTATCGTGATCTTCTTAAAGAAGGCGTTGTCGTTATCTACATGGATGACATCATTATACCCAGTATTGATGAGATTGATGGTATAAAGCGTTTATCTAGGGTATTAAAAACTGCATTCGAATACGGATTAAAACTTAACTTGAAGAAATGCCAATTTCTGAAGTCTAAAATCGAATTTCTGGGTTACATTATTGAAAACGGTAAAATTAGTCCTTCTTTGGATAAAACTGCTGCCGTCCAGAATTTTCCAGAACCTAAAAGCGTTAAACAAGTTCAAAGCTTTCTTGGCCTCACTGGTTATTTTCGAAAATTTATTCAAAATTATGCATTAATAGAAAAGCCATTGAGTGACTTACATCCTGACAACACAGTGTTCTACTTTGGACCTGAACAAATTTCAGCATTCCAAACTCTAAAACAAAAGCTTTCTGAAAAACCTGTATTACACATTTTCAAGCAGGGTGCGAAACTTGAATTGCATACTGATGCTAGCAAATTTGGTTATGGCTCTATTCTCTTTCAACAGTCTGATGATAATAAGTTTCACCCAATTCATTACATGAGTAGAAAAACCTCCCCCCAAGAAGAGAAATATTCAAGTTACGAACTTGAAGTTTTAGCAATTATTGAAGCTTTAAAGAAATTCCGAAACTATTTAGTTGGTAGTAAATTTCGAATCGCAACGGATTGTTTGGCATTTCAAAAAACTATGAGTAAAACACATTTGACACCAAAAATTGCTAGATGGGCTTTATTTTTAGAAGACTTGAACTATGAAATTGTACATCGTCCAGGCAAACAAATGAAACATGTGGATTGTTTAAGTCGATACCCTATTATGCTTGTAACACACGATGAAATAACATCCAAAATTGTCAATTTTCAACAAAATGATGAATATATAAGTTCCATAAAACAACTTTTGGAAAATAAGCAAATTAATAACTTTATTATTAGGAATAATGTGCTTTATAAAATCGTAAATGATTCTGATCTCTTGGTAGTTCCTCAACTAATGCAGACTGAAGTTGTTAAAAATATTCATTCTAAAGGTCATTTCGGTATCAATAAAACTGAAGACGTCGTAAAGCAAACTTTCTATTTTCCTAATATTAGAAAATGTGTAGAAAATGTCATATCAAACTGTATTGAGTGTATTCTTGTAAATAAAAAGCGAGGGAAAGGCGAAGGATTTTTACATCCTATCCCAAAGGAAGAAGTCCCCTTCAGCACGTACCATATTGACTTTTTAGGTCCTTTAACATCTACTAATAAAAATTACAACCATATCTTCACTGTAATCGACGCATTTACCAAATTCACTTGGATATATCCCGTAAAATCTACATCTGCTCATGATGCCATCGACAAACTTAAACAACAAGAAGTTACATTTTGAAATCCACATCGGATCATAACCGATAAAGGCAGGGCATTTACATCCAAAAAATTTCAAGATTATTGTGAGAATGAAAGTATTGAACATCTCAGCATCACAACCGGAATTCCCTGAGGTAATGGGCAAGTCGAAAAAATCCATGGAACCATAATTCCAATTTTAGCAAAACTATCGTTGGACGATCCCACCAAATGGTATAAATTTGTTCCTGCTGTCCAGCGGACGTTGAACTCAACAGTTTCAAGAAGTACCCAACGAACACCTTTTGAGCTCCTAACTGGCGTGAAGATGAAAACCAATGAAGACCTACACATCCTTGAATTGCTGAAAAAGGAAAGCATGGAATCCTTTATTGAAGATCGAGAAAATATTCGCGAGGAAGCTAAAAGGAACATTCTAAAGGTCGAGGAAGAAAATCGTCGAAACTACAATAAAAAGAGAAAGGAAGCACATCAGTACAAGGTTGGCGACTTTGTTGCAATTGAACGAACTCAATTTGGGACTTGTCTCAAGTTGCGTCCAAAATTCTTCGTTCCTTACGAAGTGGTGAAAGTCAAGTTGAACGACCGCTGTGATGTCAGAAAGGTCGGACAAAACGAAGGACCAAACATCACATCTACTGCAGCAGACCACATGAAAATGTGGGGCAGAATAACTTAAAACGGACTAGACTCCACTGCATCTAAACAAAGAAATCTGTATTTTTCTAACTTTAATTGTTCATATACTTTTTTCTGTCTCGTTTTTTTTTTTTTTTTTTTTTTTTCCATTTCAGGTTCTTTTTGTTCGAGTGTTTACTTGGTAATGTAGAAATCCAATGGATGAAAGGCTCGCTGAGGTCAGTTCTTGCAGTCAGAATGGCCGCTGTTGTATCCTTGTTCCACGGACCACCAGGTGGCACTGCATCTATCTTCTATCCACCAGCTGACGTCACACGGACATGAGCTTGAGCGAGCGAAAGTGAAACATTGGACTTGGTGTTTGTGTGTGGCGTAACTGAATGTCTGCGATGTTCACCAACTTGATGTAAATGGGCAGCAACCGCCCTTCTAACTCTACTTCTTTCCTTCTTAATTTTATGTCGTACCGTCTTTATGTTTGTTTGTCTTCCATTAAATTATGAAATGCACAACTTGACTATTTCATTCGCCTTGGAACTCAGATGGCAGCTAGGCTTCCATCCTACATATAGAAGTAAAGATTCTCAATAACTTACCACGTCACCTTTTCTAGAAAATTGGCACCCATTCGGTTTGGCATAAATATACGGCGACTTCATTAAAAAAAATTTGCACTGCAGTCAAATGCAAAGGGATGTACAAATGACAAAAATGATTAACAATTCCCATATTTTTTTTTTTAATTTTACGAAGTTCTGAGCCATATTTGTTCTCATTTAAAAACAAACTAAGAAAATCTTTGACGGCTAGGCTGTACACAAAGAGCAATTCGTCAATAAAGATCGATCATCTGTTTACAATTCTTAAAAAGTGCTGTTTAAAATCTAATCTAAGAAATAGAATGAATAATCTTCTTACTGGGTTCACGTTATTTATAGATAGACTTAAAAATTGTTTAAACTGTATCATCAAGATGTATTATTTGCGCGAAGTATTCAATTCTTTCGCAAATTCTTCTAGCAATGAATACATTTTGAAATCTTTTTTAGCTTAATTAAATGTGTTCATATTTTGTGGTATGCATTCTAAATATATATTTGTAAGTAAAAATTAATAGATAATTCATTTCATTATTAAGGAATTCGACACAGTAATGAAGTTATTTTACAAAAATGATATTTAAATGGATTCTGCAACACTTTCGTATCTTTCTAAGGGGGTTTAGGATGAGTTCTACATTTTAAGAAGAAAAAGAAAATGTGTCTCAGATATCTTCTCCATTTTTTATTCATATAAGATGGAAAGACAATATATGGTGAAATATTTGTTCTTTGCATGATAACTTAATGCGTTGTATTTTTTGAGTATAATTTCAATAATCCAATAACAATAAGCTATTTAAAAATAAAAGTATAAATTCAATAAGCTATTTATGATTCAAATGAATAAAAATAAATCACGTTGATTAAAAAGAATTTCGGATTGAATTCCATAAAAATAATACAAATATATTGCTACTGGCTTTCATCTACACGCTTATGGCATGATTTCATATTTTTATTCGTTCAAATGGTATATTTTCTTTGTTTCCAACATTTTTCCAAAATATTTGAATTTCTACAATAAAAATTATAATGCTTTTATTGATTAATGATTTTTCAATTGAATTTTGTTCATACTGAATCCATAAATAATAACACATTAAAATCATAGATATTTTCTATCATACTTAAATGCATAGAAATTAAGTCAAATGTTAATATTAATAATTTGATGTTCTGAACCCATAGCAAACAGAAGTTAGCTGTATCAACTAAACTCGTAAAGTATTAGGATTTTAAATATATTCTATAGACTCTCTGCATAAAAGTGTCCATACCTGAGAAAAATTTGAAATGTCTTTATAGTTTTTGATGTAGAGATTATATTAAATATTAGCTGAGAAATGTCAAATTAATTTTTGGGTTTCAGACACAATTTTTTTCAACCAATTGAAACCAAAATTTGACGCTAAATTATATTACAGTCAAAAATCGTGTACCAAATTTGGTATGTTTAAGTCATTGCGCTTTTTAGCTATCGCTTTTACATGCTTTTGAAAATACAGAACACACTTGTTGGATTTGGCTCGAAATTTGGTAGCTGTCTATTATATAGATGTTAAATCTGTGTTACAAACTTTTAGTCATCTAGCTCTCTTTGTTTTGTATTTATATGCTAACTTATATTCGAATAGACTGACAGACAAGACTGTCTCTGAATAGACTTTGCTCTAACTTTGACAAAAATCTATAAATTCTGTGTAAAGTATTCGAAATTCACTGTGAAAAGCGTATACCAAATTTCATCCATCGAGTTCAAAGAGTTTCTGAATAATATTTGTCACAGATAGAAAGATATTTTTCAAATATGTGTTTTTCGAACACAGGGAGCTCTAAAACTTGGAGATTTGTCAAAATCTCAAGCTCGAATTTTTTAATGATAATTTTACTTTCTGTTGACGTCGTTTACGAGAAAATACAGAGACTGATCGTTTGTTACGATACGTCAATGGATAATTATTTTGATAGTTTAAATTATAAATGCGTTTGAAGTAATCAGTTCTTAAAAATCAGTTTAGTTAATTATAAAAATGTGCTAAAAGCGCTCAGAAATGACAACTATGCATTTTGGTATTTTATTAATGAAGAATTATTATATTAAGTCTTTATCAAAAGTACTTTTATTTTTCAACATATTAGCGTTCACATATCTAATACAAATCTAAGCAATTAATTTTTGCGTATCTTGAATAAAATGTAAAATATTATATCCAAATTTTAGTATTTTGATTTTAGTATAACAATTCTTTTTTCCTGTTTTCCATGTTGTGAAAATTCGGCTTTAATACCTTTACTATGCAAAAATATTCAAAGTATTTCACAAGTTTTATGAATAGATTAAATAATTTAATATTTATAAAAAAAGTTTTAGTTTGGCGATCTAACGATGTATGGTTAAAGTTTTAATACCTAAGATGCAGCTTTAATGCTCATGCAGTTAATATATTTTTGTAGACGGTATCGAATAAATTGTGTCTGCTAGCACCTTGCAACATTTTTCATTATCTATTTCGTATCTGACTTTCTTTATTCTAGTGATAAAGGAAGTCAGGTACGGAAATTTGTTCAGTAACAAATTTTCTTAATGACGTGATTTTATAAGGGATTCAATTTACATATCAGCTTCTACAAGAATATGTCTTTGAAAATATATTAATTAGCTTCTAATAATTAGATTCTTTTTGTCGTTATATTTAATATGAAGAAAAAAATACTTATTAACATTACTGTAATGAATTTAGTTGCTATTAATTATTGAGGAATCAAAACTTTTTTCTGTTGACTTAAGTTTTAATGACTTTGGAAAATGTGTATAAATGAATGAAAGAAAATGACAGATTTTCTTTATTTTCTTTCTATATTCTTACCTGCTGTTGCTTCCCAAGAATTTGTTAGTTCTTTGAATGAATGAAAAGTGAAATGTTATCTAAGCTTTTAAAGATAAAGGCATTTTTAGTCACATTTTGAAAAGATAAGATCTATATTTAGAATCTAGTTAGTCTTATATAAAATCTAAAGAATTTCTTAATCATAAACTTTGATATGTTTATATAAAAAGTACGATACTTATCTTAAAACTTTATTTTGAATAATTAGGATTTCATTTTAAAATTGAATTTATTATGAAAAAAAGCATTAGAATAAATTTAAGATATTATATATTAGTTAAGGTGATATTTTCAATGTTTAAATAGTATTTTATCTTGCATATCAGTGTATTTTTGATATACATCCACAAAAATTACTTCATTACTTTCAGTCAACAAAAAGAACATTAAACGAGATTGAAATAATTTATAAAATCAATATGAATATAAAAATTTATATATTTAGCATGTTCCTAGAAAATATTTCACAAATGTTTTTTCTTAATTAAATAATAGTCTGTAAAAATAAAATGGAGAAGATAATAAATTTTTAAATAATAAAATTAACTAATTTCTAATATATATACTTTTTTTATATTTATTAAGCATTAGAAAGTTTAGCTTAAAAGTTTATTGCTTAGTAATTTTCATAAACTTGATGTAGTTTCATTTAATTAATTATTAAATTTTTTTTATCATCGAGATAAGTAGATCACAAAATTCTATGCAATTGAATTCAAATATCATATACGTTATAAGTAGAATAATTGAAAAAAATATTAAAAAATTTTTAATATTACTTAGGATTTATTCTTAAGAGATTACATTTTTCTTGGTATTTATATTTGAGGAGCATTGTGGCTGTATTAAGCGCATTTTTTGTGGACATTATCATTGTTACGTAATTAAGAACCAAATTTTAAAATTAAAATAGATTAAATAATCCTAAAACATTATTATAATATAATATATTGGACTGGAGAATCTAAACTCTTTTAAGTTTTTCTAAAAAACAAAATGTTTAATGAAACAAATTCCAACTAAATATTATTTTATTTGCTAGTGGAACAGATGTGACATGATATTTTGGGAATCAAATGCCTTTTTTTTTAATTCTTTAGTATATTATTTTAAAAATTAAGTTGACGCTAGGGATTTCGGTAAACAATTCAGTCTAAGCAATTTTTAGATGACTATCAAGATCTCGCAATAATAATTTCAAAATTATTTCAAGTAAAAATAACGATAGCTGTTTAGCTTTTAAATCTTTCCAACACAATTAGTAAACATAAAATATTTTATGAGTATGAATTTTAGATACTCGAAGGTCGATTTTTTTCCTTCAAAATATAAAGTTTTTTTCGACATACTTCGGATATAAAGTTATGAAGGAATTTCAATAAAAATGGAAACAAACAATCCGGTTTAGAATTTTTTATTTCCAACGGATATAAAATAGAATTGTTTTAATTCATTGCTCGTTTCTTCCTTCTTTTATTGATAAAATATATTACTTAATTAATGTTGAAGCGTTAAAATGATAAGCTCAAATTGCAATAGTTATTTCAATTTGATTCCTTCATTGTTGCGTAAATTGCGATAGTTATTTCAATTTGATTCCATCATTGTTGCGTGAAAGAGAGGGGGATGCATAATCGCTTCCTCATATATCTTAATCAACTTCTGTTATGTTTAGTATGTCTTTTTGTATTGCTATCATTTTATAAGTGAATTTACAATAATAAGGAAGTAAAATAACCATAAATATTCAGTCCCAACCACCTACCAGTTTTTTCTTTCCAATTCCGTAAGTTTTTAATCCAAATTAAAACTCATGACTTTTAGATATGATATTTATAATCACATGTCTATGCGCACTCCATTTTCAAGAAATTTTTAAAAACATTACTTTACTATAATTTTCCATGTGAAAAATCTGCGACAGAGCTTCCCAGTCATAACCATCAGACGAAAAAGTTTTATTTCATATAAAAGCTCAAGATGTGTAGATACATTAGCAGTAGTGAACTACCATTCATTACTATTCCTTTTTAAGAAAAATTGTATAGTTTTTAGGAGAAAAACAACCAATATTCACCATTTTTCAAAAATAGATGTACCATTCTAACATCCTGGCAGCCGAACAAACAGACCTCCTCTGAATGTATTTCATGCAAACTTCTTCATTGTATATTCTTTAGGAAAAAGACAACCAATATTCACCATTTTTCGAAAATAGAAGTATTATTCTAACATCCGCGCAGCCGAATAAACAGACCTCCTTTGAATGGATTACATGAAAAATAAGTTAAAAATCTGCAAATTTGAAAAAATTTGATTTATAGATTTCTGTCTAATTTTGCATCAAATTTATAAATTTAGTTCACTTTCTAGTCCCTTCTAGCTAAAAATACTTTTAGTTACCGTTTTCTTATACAAAATATGCAGATATAATTTCAAAAATTTGTTTTTCTGGCTCAAAAAAAAATTTAAATATGAAGGTTGTCAAAATCTCGAGTTCGTATACTTCATGTATGAGAAAGTAAAAAGTGAAGACCAATAAATAATATATGACCTGAAATAAATAATAAAACTTACGAATAAGCAGTAAGAAAACTGAGAGCAAAGGCATGCATGCATTCAATTATTTAGCACTAAAAGATTAGAGAATTCTTTAAAATTGAAAACGGTGTCCTGTTTTGTCTTTGTTAAGTTTTGTTAGAAACAAATTCTGCTTGGAAAATTTTAGAATGAACAATAATTTTTTTTTAATTTATGCTTACGAAATCATATAGAAGATGGATTACACGAATAAATATTGGGATATGGCAGAAATATGTTTCAAAATCCCCATTCTTCAGACATAATATGTTATTCGAACATCATTGTTTTTGTGTTACTTTTTGAATTCTGGATTTGTTTATCTTGAAAGAAGTCCGGAGAAATATGAGATTAAAAAAAATGAGCGTTGACAAAAAAAAATTTTATTTCTTGTGTAAGTAATCATATTCTATCGAATTCCTATGAGAGCTAAAATCCACTTCCGTTGATTTACCTTAAAAAAAGGAATTGAAAATTTTGCGTGGGATATAATGATAAAGTTATCGACATACAAATCTTATGCAATTTCACCTTTTTTATTTGGTATAGATAGGAATGCTTTTACTATACCAAACTACCCCGGGGGGGGCACCTCGAAATGAGGATGAGATGCTTCCGGCATGGTGGTAGGATCTCGCCACCCTGGAGGGAACACTAATAGGTGGGGGATCTGACTCCTCCCATCGATGACGGGACGTACTTCCTGCGGGAAGGGTTGTACCGTGGCCGGTGATGGCCCTTAGGACAAACCCACAGTTCCCGCCAATGTTGCTGTTGCGGCGGTCCGGTAATTCAGTTTTATGGCTTAAATCCGTGTGCCTTCGTGGCAGGTCGGAGAGTTAGATGGTTGACTTACCATACCAAACTCTCAAAAACAAAATACTGTCTATAGTCAGCATTTTAACATTATTATATTTTTTATAGATTGGCATATTCTCTAAAAGCAAAATTATGATGGGGGAAAAATTGTTCTAAACTCTCTGCACGATAATCGTTTGATTTCAGATGTTCAATGTGATTCGTTATTTCTTCCGCAGGCAGTGTTTATTAAGAAAAGGGTTCAAATTATTAATAAGATTTTTAAAACGAAAATTGAAAACAAATTAAATGATTATTTTAAAAACTTCAGAATATATTATTAAACAAAAATAATTTTACACCACATTAAAAATTTTTAAAAAAAGGCTCAATTGACTCCAATTTTATTTCCGAATAATTTTTCTTCGAGCTTTAAGAAGTTGGGGGGAAATTGTTAAACATGTTTTACAAAATATTTTTGTGTTTTAGTTTCTAGATCTATACACAAATACTTTTCGATGATGTTAAATATATATTTTTGCATGCATGTTAACGCTGCTATATGGAGTGCATTGCATTTCATTATTTCTTTTTTCCCCCAAAAATAAAGTTTCTTAAAAGGTGCGTTGTATTTTAAAATCAATAATGTCAAAACTGTATCATTTTAAGAGTTAAAAATATCAATTGCTTTATGCTGATAGTTTTGCAAAGATTCTTTTCAATTCCCACTTTCATAAGTGATAACTAAATGATGAATTGTATTTATTCTGAATTTTATAAAAAAGTAAGTCATGATAACAAACAACTTTTTGAAAGATTTCCAAGAAATAGATTGTAGGAGAAATGGAACTATGGCCGCATAGTCTTATTTTCTTGCTAAGCAACACAACAGAAAGAGAAACAAGATTTTCACCATTCAATGTCTTTTTCTGTTTGGGAGACATGTAGTGCAGTAAATCTTTCTTTTCTTCTTCTACTTTCATGCATTCTGTCATTCTTCTATTGTTAAAACACTTATACCGCTTCAGATATTTCTTTGTATGTGAGTCTAGAACTCAAAGATAACTCTCTTTTGTGATCGCGTATTTTTCATCAAGTGAACCATTTTCTGTGAGTAGCATCATATTCTAAACTAATTCAGATCTCAAAAATCGAATCTTTTCAAGGCAAATTCAAATTGTAAATAATAATAGTAATTAACTTTCTATTCTTTAGTAAGAATTAGATATTATTTACTATGATTTGTATTTCTTTTTTAATATCTAACATTCAAACTGTCCATCTTTATATTAAAAAGGATATTGATATTGTATTAGTATTTGATTTTGTATTGCATTCGTCAGATTTCTTTCATGAGATAATTCAGGTGAATCAAAAGCAAATATTTTTAACTCTCCAAAAATGAATTTGTCGCTGAAAATGGATATTTGCATACTTTTTGATCCTTTAACTCAAATCATAGAAACTTTTCGAGTCATTTATAAAAAACTTCAGGCCTCATTCCAGTTGTGAAAGGAATATTGTAATCGTCCTCTTATCGGAAGTCGATGGTCAATGGCAATTTTTTTATCAACAAAGATAATCTTGAAACGTTTTTTTAAAAATGACAGAAAAAATAAATTCATAACTTAATTGAAAATAGATGTTTTAAAAAATAAAATACAACTCGTATCAAATTTTCGAATTTTGAGTTCGAAAAAAAAAATTGTTGTTTATTGCGGTTTATTCAAGAAAAGTAAAGGCTTTTAATGGAGAAAGAACAATCTTATGAATGTTTCAAGAGAATCAGAAACGATGCAGCTATAATTCTTACTTGTTTAAGACATTCAGATCAATTAATGTATTCTCTGTGATAGACTTCCTTCTTTGAAAATTTTTAATTTTTATATTTGTGGAATGTCATTTTATAAAAACATCTGCCGTAATTTTCATGATTTAAAAAAGCAAATTCACTTGCTTTTCTACACCTTTCTTTACAGATTTTTTTTCTAATATGGGAATTCAAACTTGGTATACTCATCTGAGACTTTCTGAACAGCTATTCTATATAATTTGATTCAATCTCTGCATAAAATATAATGCTGAATTATAAAAAATATATTGATCCAATTATTTAACAATAAATATTATTAAATTATTAAAGTAGGATGAGAAAATTCCACATAGAGCAAAATATTTCTTTAAATATTCATGAGTTCTTAGATATATTTCAAAAAGCAGATATGATATATTAATAAAATAAGAATAAAAGAAATCTTAACCATCTAAGAAATCTCAATTTAAATATCCCCTAAGAAATCTCGTTATAAAACATAAAATGTTAAAATTATATTTTAAGTATTAATGAAAGTTTATTTCTAAATAATAAAATTCTTAAAAATTTCCCACTAAACATAATGCCAAGATTTTAACATAGCAAATATTATAGTTAAAAGATGTGAAAAAATAATTATGTTTTTGAATGTAAAAAGAAAAATTCAATTAGCATAAATGTTAAATTTAATATTATTCAAATTATATTTTTAGCATATTGATCCCGAACGGCTCGGTTTTTTTTCTTTCTTTCTTTTCCTTTTCAGTTATTCATTTAAATAGGGATATAAGACAAAGCTTCTTCATGATGGTTAGGTTCCTGCATGGTCATTAGTTATCGCCATTAGGGTGGGTGCATCAATTGTAGGGGGTGGTAAACACTTACAATGAATAGACGAGTAATATTCTAAGGGGAAGGGTTGTACCGCAGCCGGTGATGGCCCTTAGGACTCAACCGTAGTTCCTCCAATGCTGTCATTCAAATTTAATTCATGTGCTTTGTGATTAGATGGAGTGGAGTAATCTAGTTTTTTTTTATCTGACACAGTAAAAATAATAAATTTCAAACTAATTGTTTTACAAGAAGTGAGAAACTTTCGAATATTTTCATTTAAAAAATAAATGCTATTTTTTTAACATATTGAGTAATTGCTCTTTTGAACCAATTGTTTCTCACCATCCGGGTGGGTACAGAAATTGTGGGGGATGGTTACCTCTTTCGATGACGGGGCATGCTTCCTACGGGAAGGGGTGTACCGTAGCCAGTGATTAGTTCCCCCAATGCTGTTGGGTCATTCAAATTTAATGGCATTCCTTAATATTAGGGGGAGAGACGATAAGCCTAGCTGTGGTTATCTGAGATAGTTAAAATAATGAATTTCAACTAATTGTTTTACAAGAAGTGAGGAACATTCAAATATTTTTATTTTAAAAATAAATGCTATTTCCTAACATATTTAATAAATGTTATTTCGAACCAAGGAATTTTAAAAATTTTCAAAACAATCCGTCTTTGGTTGATTTAACACAAAATTACTAATCAAAAAGTTACTTAGTAATCAGTATAATTTCAACATAGCGATATCCACTAAACCTATTAATAATAGAAAGCCTAACTTCCACACATACAAGCAAACTGGCCATCGAGGAAATGCTCAAGAGATTCCATTACTGCAAGGGAAATCATCAAGTGAGAAACGGGCGAATAATACAGCTAAGAGGAATCACTTGATTTTCACACAGAAGGCACTCCAATCACTGCGGCAGCCATTACGCGCCTCGCCTCAATTGCCTCTGAGCTCCTTATGGCCTTCTAATGAGACTATTAATAGCAGCAATGTTCACTTTGTTCCGCTGGTTATGTGCGAAGTTAAAAGATCCCTGTGGGATACACTAATTGGGGATAAGATCAACCCCAAAAATTAGCGACATAATGAGAAAACAAAGAACGCATCAATTATATTACACGCAAGTTCGAGAAAGCCAGTAAAAGCCGAAGGTCATAATAACACTTTTTTCATTTATTCGCTTTTTGGTTGGAAGTGCTTTATGTGCCCTTTAATTCAACGACCTTTGGGGTGTAAATTATTTTTGTAAGAACAAATTAGTGCTAACAGCTTCCTTCATCCATTTCTATTCATTAATTGCATATTTACATTGGTTCGTTTTTCAAATTCTTTCTTTGAATAGAATTTGTTGACTTGATAAGTTAACTAACCGTAACATTCAAGTATCAATATTTTTTTTCTGAGTTTGCTATATTTTGCATTAGTTATAATGAATGTTAAATAGTTATTGATTTCTAAAACTAATGTCTGAAATAAATTATTAGCATAGAGTTTCAATCTTAACCTGTGCCTTTTTCAATGACATATCTTAAAATGTTCGACTCTATTTTTTAAATGGTTAGTTAAAATAGAAATTAGTATACATAAGAAAGGAAAGGAAATTGAAAATGGAGATTTAAAGCTCTCTAAATTTAGAATTGAAATTTCATGAGTAAACAATTTAAACATTAAGTTTTTGTCGGTGAATAAATAAATTCAAAAAATTACCAATAGTGTGTTTGTGAGAATCAATACAAAAAAAATCCGAAAAGAGAAAAATACATATTTGACACAACCCTCATCCTTAATTATTGAACCGATTTCACCAACTTTATCTCAAATCTATTTCCCTATTTTTCATGCATAGATAACAACTCAGAATACTATGATTATTGTGTAAAAATAATTTAGAACAGTATTTTAATTTGACGAGACAAGATTCAATTCTTCAAAGTTGGTTGACATTACTAAATGAATTCTATTAATATGTTTATCTATAGATTTTTGAAGGTGGATCGTAAGTCATAATCCTAACTATTATAATTTTTTAAATTCATTTTTCTCAAATTCATTTTCTAGTGGCATGAACTCAAAGTCTAATTAAATTATTTATTTAACTTATAATTAACATTTGAATGTTTTAAAATGGTATCGTGTCAACGAGAACACATATGGGAATTAAATACAATCTCTAGTACATTAGGAAATAAATGAAAAATCATTGAAAAATCCGTTTCTCTAAATCAAATATAGTTAAATAAAAGTATTTAAAAACTGTGTTTCAAAACTTCATTATTTCTGAATATCAAAATTTCACAAAAAAGCAGAGATGTGTCTATTAATATGCTTTACGGTTTAGCATGCTTATAAATACGCTCGCGGAAAAATTTAGTTAAAACCTTGAGGGAAATAGGTCCAATTTCAAAAGATGTTTATAATAATTTTTTATGCGGAAAATGAAATAATTATTGAAAATATTTTTTAAGATACTTTATAAAATTAGTGAATAAAATCATTGGTATTCAGTGAGAAAATAAATCTCTGGAAAAAAAATGCATATATGCCTAATACATGTTTAAACATTCCATATATACGATGCATAACTGTATTATTATTTTATTAATTCAACAATAAGAAGTACATATTTATAAAGACTCATTAAAACCTTTTTAAATAAAAGAATATAAAAAGAGTAAAATTTCATAGCCAGGCCAAAAAAATTAAAATACGCAAAAAAATTACTCAGTGGATCAATTTTGAAGATTGTTGGAGTGCATGATAAAGATATGATTGACTTTTATATTTTTATGCATTTCATTAAAATCCTGTCATTTACAATAATTGTTAATATTTACTATAAAAATATATTCAATAACTTTTAACAAGATACAAATTTGCATATACCATGTCCAACTATTCAGATATCAACAGATTCAGAAACAAACGATAAGCAATATTCAAATAGAATGAATACGAACATGCTCTACACAGATGATGTTCAGTAATCCCAATTACTACACAAAATAATTCGTACTGCGAAATATTCGCAACTTTCCCAATTGTCGCAACACCCCAATTTGTCAGCTACAGAATAGCACTGCAACTTTCATTTAATTGCGAAACTTTGTAAAATCCATTTCATTGCAGTGATTGAATCCTAGAAATTAAGCATCATTGGGAATCTCCGTAACAATATGAAAACTTTGTAATAATTTGGCTGAGCTAATCATTAAGTGAATTTTATTGTAAATGTCCTAGACGGATATAATTTACTTTTAGCAAGATGGATTTATTGCATTCAATTCATTTGATAATCAAGCATCATCTGAATGTAATAACAGCAAATCATATGTTAAAATTTAATATTGAAATTCTAATTTTTTAAAGGTTTTTAGCGCTCCATATTTACTTTGTTACTTTCTCTAAATTCTGTAACCATTGGGTTCATTTGTGAGATAAAATTCTATATATGTTTTTGATATTAACTCTGAAAAGAATACCTAAGCTGAATAATACTTTAATCTATATTTTACCCCCCCGGGGTAAATTAATTGCTTATGTTGAGGTTAATTATTGTTAGCGACGTAATTGAGGATAAGAGGCTTCCAACATGGTAGTTGGTTCTCGCTACCCTTGTGGGTACAGAAAAAGGGGGAGTCTGGTTTCTCCCATCGATCATTGGACGTACTTCCTTAGGAAAGGGCCATCACCTTGGCCGGTGATGGCCCTTAGGACTCAACCACAATTCCCGAAAGTGTTGCTGTTACGGCGGGCCGATCATTCAGATTTTTCCGTGTACCTTAGAGCGGGTCCAAGTAGCCAGTTTAAAGTTTACTTATATTTTATTATTACTTTTCTGAAAAAGAAATATGTATTGACAGCATGTAATGTATCTAAACACATGCACATATTTTAGCGTAAATGTCTATTATTAAATATAATATCATTTATTCTAGAAAAAGGCTAGATTAGTAATTCAAATAAAAATAAATTGAATTGAAATTTTTCCTGCTAAGTCATTTATACATTCAGTCATTATGCTTGCAATTCCTTTAAAAAGTAGCTTTTTCGTATTTTTTGCACGAAGAAAGAAATTATTTCAAGCTTGTTTTATTGGACACTTCAACAAATTCAGGGCATCAATTAACGATTACAAGCTATTTTTAGAATATATAATAAATGAAGGGACAAAATAGCATTGAAAAGCTTTTATGTGTGAATAAATATTGCACTAATAAATTAAAAAGCTAATTACTGATTTCTATTCAATATTCTATTTAATTTAATTAGATAAGAACACTGTATATTTTCAATCAAATAAATATAATGTAGAAAGATAAATAAAAATGTGTTTCTTTTAGCTTCCTATTTTACTTTTTATTTTAGAAAAAAAATGACAGTTTTCTTTCTTATAACTACCTAATTTTTCTTAATGTGTTTTACTTGAGGCAGTTTACAAGATCGGTAATATATTAATTAATTTATTTATTAGCTCAGAAGGGATAAAAAAGAAACAATACCTACTATTAATGAAGTCACACCACTAAATTTTTATCTCAAGGTATTTGATTAACACTAAGAGAACATAATATAGTCAGTTGAAAACTAAATACTTGAAACAAGAAGATAATTTCTAGAAATTTCTATTACCTTGATAATTATTCTCAAATTCAAATCTGGTGTTTAGAAGCTATGTCTACTAATGACAAAGGTGTGTGTGTATGTGTATGTATATGATACGTCTGTAGCACTTCTTTTATTTTATTTGAAATTAAGCAAGATGCTTCCGTTTTTCTGTGATAATTATTGCAGAAAACCAATTTCTACACGCATTAAATTTTTAATATTATATTTTTAGTAAAATAAGTTTAATTATGTAATTTTTTATAAAGTTTGAAGAGTATTTTTAACATTGTGTTCCCGAAATTCATTATTTCATCCAATATTGAATCACTCGATTTTCTTTGTTGAACAGCTAAGATACCATGATTCTGCGAATGAGCATTTGAGATGAGGAATTAAAAAATGAAATTGCATTACTGTAAAATGCAATGAGCAGTTTAAATTTTGGTTCCCCTTGATTTCATAGGACTCGACTCCAACAGAAAGTTCAGTTTAGTTATATTAACGTCACGCTTTAAAGCAACACTAGGGCTATTTTAATTTTGTAATTTTGAACCACCTCAGATGACGAGGACGACACTTGAGCTGGCACCCCCTCTCCAAACTTCCACATCACACCAGCTGGAGGGCGTTTAGCCCGGGCGGATTTAAAATGCACCAGATTCGCTTATAGGATTGTTCTTCGGTGGAATCAGGTCTCGAAATTGGAGTTTTCCTTCGGTTCCGAAGCCGAGACCTTACCACCAGGTCACCGCAGCCGTCCAACCGAAAGGTTCATGCACACATTAAACAAAACAAGAGCATAGTTATTAGAATAGCACGGCTCATATCTATCACAATTAGATGTCTAAAAATATTTTGTGAAGCATTCCTGGTATAAGAACAGGTCCTTATATTCCTGGTATAAGAACAGGTCCTTATATTCCTGGTATAAGAACAGGTTAACATAAGCGGCTAGTAATTAACTTATTTCTAATGGCAATTGTAATAATCTGTCCTTCTTAAATGTAACCCTTCGAGTACCCAATTTTATTTTAACCTGAATAGTTTTCATGTTATAAAACTGATATTTTAATCAGAATGGACCAACGTTTTTGAATTCAATCGCATATTTGAAATCTTAAGAATATATTATTCATTAATTCTTAAGTGTATTTATTCAAATACGTATTGTCTGCTCTTAAAACAAACATAAATAGTGAGGGGGGGATTGGTTCCTGAATTTAGAGGATCAATAATTTAAGTCTAATTTATATTTTTCAGAACAGCTGTGATAAAGAAACGAATAATTATAATGGAATAATTTAAATAAAGTTACCTTTAGAAATTTCAAGTGGTTTTAAGGTTTTCTTGAGTTAAATTTGAATACAAAAGAATTGTTTTCACTTCCCAACTAACAATAATTTATGGAATCTTAAAAATAATTAAATGTTACGCTGTTGAATTATTTATAATAGAATGTGCAATGAAATATATTCTGTAATAAATTATTTTACTGTAAAATATAAATATACTTTATATGATGTTATTAGGTTTGGCATCAAATTCATTGCGATAGAATGAGTGAGTTAATGGCTTTAAACGCGTCTCGTTCAACAGACAGCCTCACTCATTTTGACACCCGTCACAGAGCATTTGCGCAAGACATAAATTGCGTTGCAAATCAGCACGTGTAAATGCGTAACATTGATCACTGTAACTGCTAAACCTTATGCTCTTGGTAAGCGTCATTTAATCCAGTGTCCTAATGGAAATGGATCCGATTTCCTGTCCCATAAATTATTGCAAAGGGAAATATAATCCGTATTCCAGATTTATTTTAAATCGTGGTCATTGGTACAGTTTATTTGTTGGCATATGAAAGTAAACTGGTTATTTTTTACGTATGCAAATTTATGATGTTTTGAAAAAAATTCTGAAACATCGCAAGAATTTTATTCAAACCATTTCACTATTATTATCAGTATCTTTGCTAAACTGCATCAAAATGAAAAATGTATTTTGAATGACCCCATTTTAAAGAAAGCATTGGTTAAATTTAAACTAGAAATTTTGTACAATGACTCTTTGTCATCCACTGATGTAGAATAATCGTCATGCAGCTTTACAAATCAAACTTTCTAAGTTGACTTTTGAGCCAGTAAGTCGTAAAAGGGGAAATTTAAATCGCTATTTTCTCTTTGAAGAGAGGCTTTTTAAGTTTTCTATATATATGGTTATTTGTGAGCAACTTTTATGACTGGATAAAGTACAGATTTCTTAAGATTATAAAGTTTTATGTTAGAGATATAGCAATTTATCTTATCTTCTTTAGAGCATATTTCAGCAAATATGAGTAAACTGAATGCTTTGAATATATTTGGATAAGTAGCTTTCTTCTGTAAGGAAACAAATTACATTAATTTAACATAATTTGTAAGACAAAGGATTGCCATGGATAAAATACACACAAAAAAATTCCAAGCTGTTTTATGGATGAGCGCGGTTTTGTGATATGCCTCATATGCTGAAGATAACGAAACCTGATTTGATAAATCTTCTTCAAACTTCGGAGGCGCACCAGGACCCAGGTTCAGACACATGGCAGATTCTGGATGTCATTCCCCAATTCTGAAGACATGATGCTATCAATGTCTTGTTTCACATAGAGCCCGCCATGTCCTATAAACAATTTATAAAGAAACTGGTATTCTTGCGATGGTAGTTAACGCTGAATACAATTGTTCAGTCAAACGTTTAATGGTTTTTGACATGAATTTGAAAAAAAAATTGATAACATTTGCTTTAATTATTCAGCACATTTTTAATTTACTCTTGGTCTAGGGATGAATATATTATTAGCTAGTTTTAAATCAATGCATGAAGACCTTCACTGATCAATAGACCAAAAACGATGGCAGAAGGTAATCACTATCCTAACACTGCTTCGACCTGTCTTAAAGCACACGGAAAAAAATTGAATTACCGGACCACCGCTACAATAACATTGTAATTGACTGTCACACGACCTAACAATTAATAACAATAACCATTCCCAAAGGAATGACATTCCGTCATCGATGAGAGGTAGCCAACACCCACCTCTTTCTGTACCCACCAGAGAGGAGAGAACCAACTATCATACTGGGAGCTTCTCATCCTCAGTTTTGAAGTGCCCCTCCCCCTATGGTAATGATGTCAGAGTGTAAACTTGTTAGTGAAGAATAGCAGATAAAATCATTAGCACTTGAGACCCTAGAAAATTTCTAGTACAAGAAGAAGCAACCGAGCCGACTAAAGAGGATGCAGGCATGAAGCCACAGAGGTAGTACATGAATGGCCAATGACATTAAAGGTCCCCAAGGCTCATCGCAGCAGTAATTATATTAAAAATGGTGACTATTGCTTAATCCACAACATTGGGAAGAACTCTCGGTAATAAGTACGACTCACCAGATGTAGGTTTTCGTATGACCTTTAGTTCGGATGGTATTAGTTTTTGAATATCACCAGGTGTAGGAATAATAAGAGATAGCTTTCACTTGCAAAAACATCACATCTTGTAATCACATCTCGACTGGTAAAATCACTAACAGATTAAAAGAATACTAATATAAGAAAGTGAGTAGCAATGAAAGGAAGGAAGGAATTATAAAATAAAATTACTCTTCTGCCTAGAACAAATTGACAAGCATTAAAATTGGGACTTTATACCAAACTTATTGTTAAAATAACTTAAATTGAAATCTAAACATAATCTAGAAAAAGGAGAAGCGTTTGAGTAGCACTAATCAACCATTTGAAATATTAGAATATAATATATGATTTATATGACTAATTTTCAGCTCCTCCAGCCTTAGAACAAGTGGAACAAAATGAATAACTGGAAGAAATCATTTTGTATATTTTTTTTGTTTGCTGACATTAAAATCATAACATCAATTAATAACATCATCATATATAATAGTATAATAACATCAGTTTTATTTTAAAATTTGCTAACATTAAAATATGTTTTGTTCAGATGGTGACATTCAGTTGGAGAGACACGTCAGTAGAAGGAGATCAGAATTGTAAGCATAAACTAATAAAGAGCCTTACAAACATTATTTGGAGAAGGAGTGGATTGCATATCTATATCAGGTAATAATATTAAATTTAGTGTAAGAATGTGTTAAAATAATTTCTCTCTCTGTGTATGTATGTGTGTGTATGTGCATGTATGTGTGTGTGTATGTATGTGTATGTGTGCGTATGTGTATGTGTAGTGTATATGTGTATGTATGTATGTGTGTGCATGTATGTATGTGTGTGGGTATGTGTATGTGTGTGTTGTATATTTTTTAACTTCCACTAATCATTCTTCTAACCATTTCAGATTGTATGGGAATTTTTAATAAAGCTATCCCTATCTTGTGTTAAAATTTTTCTAAAATATTCTATAATGTAAAGCTTAAGAATTAAAAAAAATTGAGCAACGTATAAATGATACGTTCTACTTTTTTTTTCTTTGCATTGCATTGCATTGCATCTTGTGGTAATGGCTTTTCTTACCAACATACATAAAAAAATAATCGAGTAAAATTTATTTAATAAGACATTACTTGAGAATATCAAAAAGTTTAACATTCGATTAGAATTTTGAAGCTAATAACTAAGTCACGCATATTTAACTAATGAATAACTTTATTCATAAACTCTTTCTATCAGCATCTGTATTGATGCAGCATAGACAACATCATGTCAGAAAAACCCAAATAAATCGTCAGTATTATTGCAGAATCTATGTGTGCATCATGCTGTTCTAAACTATCACCATAAAACTATGTAAACTTTTTCTCATAGAAAAAATTTATAAATTAGGTTTCTATCTCTGCAAAATATGCATATTCTTATTCTCGGTTTCGGTCAATATTATTTTATATTTCTAGTAGGATTGCTGAATTGTGCTTTTCTAAAACTTTGCCACTTCTTAAGACAAAAAACTCTAGCAAATTTCATATCAATTTATTTCTAAAAAGCCATTTTCAGTTTCTTTGGCTCAGTTATCATATTTATCGATGCGCTTCCGAAATTGGATTTTTCTTTTTTACGTTTTCACCAGAGAATCATACATTTTGGTGAATCCAATCATTTGAATCAGAGTATTTCCTTCTATGGAAGGTATATTCCACTGGTATCTCGAAACTTTTGTTCTGTAAAAATTGAAATATAATTAAATATAATTTTCTACTTTTGTAAAAGCGTAGACACTATTTAAATGATTTCAAAATATAAAATTAATTTAGTATAAAAACGATTAAGTATGGTTTTCTATGTTTAAATTGTTTTAACTCGATACTCATATTTTTCAAACTGAAGTCATGCAATTCTAAATTCATAAGCATGAAAAGTATCATAATATAAGAAAATAACAGAAATAATTGATAGTTGAAAATAATCACTTTATTAAGCTTTCTCTATTTATATATTTATATATTCATATTTTTAGTTATATTTTTATTGAATCATTAAGTAGTTGTTATTGTTATTTCTTATAGAACTTGCCATGGACAAACCTGCTGTTACGAAGACAGCGATTTTAAGCCGGTGAGGGAGCGTCTCTTGTTATTTTAGTAGCACCAACTAGGGCCAAGAGTACGATTTAGCTACTCACGCATCACTCATTCGCTTTCACAACCCCTTTTTACAGGAGGGCACATTCACACATCTCACAGAAAGAACAACGGAACAATCATGCCCAAACCGGGACTCAAACCCAGGACGCCCAGAACACGGGGAAGACGCGCTACCCTTATGCAAGGACGCCGGAAAATTATAATGTACACAGGATAGGGTTATGTATGAAATATCTCATAGGGCAATTGCCTCCGCTGCTTTTTGCCACATGCGTTCTCTTTTTTAGAAATTTTCTATGACCATTTTGCATAAATGTGACTTAATTTCGTTGATGCACACATGCTTGTGGGTATAGACCTTTGACTACAAATAACCTCATAAAAAGAAATCCAACAGTGTTAAATCACACGATCTAGGAGGCCAATTCTTAAATTTTCAAACTGTGGCTACCAGACTTTAAATATTTTTAAAGTATTGCTCAACAATGAAAGCACATTGTTCTAACGTGTAACACTCCATTTTTACTAACTCTAAACAATCAACTGTGAACTAATTTTTTAATAGGCTTGTCAACACTTTACTGCACGAATGATGGCAAATTCAAATCTTTCGTTAATTTTGGAGCACCCTTTATTATTCGGTCCTAATAGCCACTAAATAATATAATTATTTTATTCAGGCACCTTACTTTGGATTTCTGAATCATTTGTTTCCTTTTTATTAAGTCTTTAAATTATATTCATCCATGAAATCTAATATTGAATCTATCTCAAAATGCAATCTAAAACTCAGTTTCAGTTACAGGTGTGAAAAATTATAGTTTACTCGATATAAAATATCAGGATGCGAGAATTTATTTATTTATTTATTTTATTTTTTTGCACTTATTTTATGGAAAATTTCTATCCTTCAAGACTTTCAAATGTCAAATAATAGCTGTCACATATCTGCTGAAAATAAAGTTTAGTTTAGCTATTCTGCTTCCCTTTTCCTAGCAACATTAGAGCTATTTTGAGACTGATTTCAGAATTTTGAGACGTGGGCTGATGATGAAGATGAAATATGTATATCGTTGTAAAGATTTATAATGTAGTATAAATTTAATATTAGTATGCTTTTAATTTGATTGATTGATTTCTGTTTTTGTTCAATCGAATTGGTGTGAAAGACTGTTGGAGCTCAGTTATAAAAGGCATATTTATTTTATACATGCAAAAATGACCATAAACTTAGTAATTGTTTATTTCTTTCCAAAACAAAAAGACTTGCAACTCAGTTGTAAAATTAATTAAAACTTGTTTACTCGCTTAATAAAAATTGATATATACTTATTAATTGTTTTACATACATAAAGGAAAAGCTGAAAATGATAATTTTCTATCAATAATCTGTTTTATTTTGAATTTATCCTCAGATAAATAAAGAACATTTCAGTTACATAACACCAGACTCTTTGCGTTGTCAACTTTTAAAATCATTGGAAATGTAATTGCAGGTTCTAATTGCAATCGAATAAAGTATCAAGCTCTCTATAATAAACATCATGACTGACTATTCATTCCATCTATTTTTCACCATTTTTATAAAAGATTTAATTTCCCATTTTAATCGAGCAGTGATCACAAAAAAAGGAGCTACAAAAATCTTTAAATCAAAGTGAAAAAACTCCTCAGCAGTATCGAAAATTTTTAAGACATTTTCAACATTTTACTTTTGTACTTCACACATTACAAGAGATACACGATAGAAAATCATTGTACCTGGTTCGAAATAAAGTTTGTCATTGTTTGATTGACTTTGCGAACTCTGAAACTATCTCAGAAAATTCTCTCATATAGGAATACAATCCATTTAGAAAATATCAAACTTCAAATATAAAGCTTTGTCATGAACAGAATTTATAAAGGATAAGACAAACGAATAATTATGATATCTAAAGTTTGCGATGCTCTTTGAAAATTTAGGTATCTATAGAATTCTCCAATATAAATTATAGATATATTCATAAAAGAGTTTAAAAGAAGAATGTCCTTTTGATAAAGGGGAAGATTTTCCGGGATCTAACAAGCATCGTATATATGATGTTCATAAATGTTGCCATCGAATATCAAATTTCCTTTAGGATGATCGAGTTGGTGCCAGTCAGACCAATGGTACTAGCTACTAGTGATCTAGGGGATTGAGATGGCTTGACGTCAAGGGGGCAAAGTGCTAGTTCGTTAAAGTCCCATTTTAAGGAAAAATATGAGGAAAAGGCGAAAACACAATACCAATCCACAGGCTCCTTGGCGCTTGGAAAGCCGCTTAAAACTCCAGGAGCGAAAGAATGCTCTTATGAGCTAAGCAGTACATATGCTCGAGATGCCACTGACTCAGACGGCCTCTCATCACCTGATTCTAATTTAGATCTATTATAAAACTTCCTATGTCTAATATCAAAATGGGACCTTCAGGAAAATAAAACTATTAAGTTGTATGTGTAAGATGTAAATTTTGGCAATCAAGCTTATGTATATTCAACTACAATTGCTGATTATCGGCATCGTTCGTTATGCTTATATTCAATTCTTTATCTTTGCCGAACGAGTTGAATTCCAGTTGTTTAGGGAGCTGCGTATTGTTAGTGTGTTTCTTAATAAGCCCAAAATATGAGCGATATTTCTGTATGTTAATTTTTGTGGAAATTCTGTGATACACCTATATACCAATATAGTATAACTTTTAAAATAAATATAAAATATCAATATATCCTTTTTAAATTAATATCTCTTTTACTATCCACGAATTCAACTTTATATTTTCTTCACCTACAGTACGCATATTTGAATATATGTATGTAATCGAAACTTTTTAATTGGAGTACAGTTTTTGACTGTCAAAATATTTTAAATCAAAAAATTAATTAAAACTTATACAAATATAATAAATCCTGGATATTTTCTGAATTATTTTTAAAAATCAATTCCAATTATTACATTTTTTAGATTAATTATTGATGTATATGGCGCCAGAACTTTCATCAAATAAATCTAAATGTAATCGCGCCATTCCAACTCTATTATGTGGTTTCAATTATTTAGGATTTGAATCTATTTCTAGCTTTCAATGAATCGAAGATATCATAAAACACAGAATAACATTTATTGACGAACACGAACACAAAGCTACATACAGTGGCTCCCAAAAGTGTTCGTACACTAAAGAAATTTGCAGAAATTGTGTTCTATACTTAATAAAGTATTTTATTAGTTGGTTTTTTTTAATTAGCATCTTTAAATAGTTCTTAATAAAACTGAACAAATATTTTTATAAAAAATCAAGTAGTATTGTTCTAAAAAATAAATAAATAAAAAATGTCACAAAATTAGAACACAAAAGTCTTCGTACATCCAAACATTATTTATTTAAATTCATCATAAAAATATCTTTTGCGGCTTATTTTTCTTCTAATTGAAAAATACACTAAAATCGGTTGATTTCAGTATTTAATATCACAATTATTTATTCTATTTACTTTATTCTTAGATATGACGCGCATTCGTAAAGAAACGAGTTTAGACGTACGAAAATTAATTATATTTCATTTTAAAGCTGGAAAATCAATTAGAGGCATTGCAACTATAACTAATGTACCTCATTCAACGGTGCAAAGCATAATAAAACGTTACAGAGAGGAAAAAAGGATTGCAAACAAGCCTCGTGATGGTCGCCCTCAAATTCTGTCAGTTAGAAGTCAAAGGAATATTGTGAGTAAATTTCTAAAAAATCCACGTCTAAGTGCAATAAAATTTACTTCACAATAGAATGAATCAAATGGAACTTCTATTTCCTGTGAAACTATTCGTAGAATTCTTCGGAATGCTGGTATACATGGCCGCTCTGCACGAAGAAAATTCTTTGTAAGTCAGAAGAACAGAATTGTTAGGCTTAAATTTGCCAAATCTATGATAAACCAGCCAGAGAGCTATTGGAATCGTGTCTTATTTGCAGATGAAAGTAAGTTTAACATCTTTGGGTCGGATGGGAGAATCATTGTATGGAGAAAAAAAAAACAAACCCCGAAGAACTTAATCCCAAGAATTTAGTTGGAACAGTAAAACATGGCGGTGGAGGTGTCAGGATTTGGGGGTGTATGTCAGCGGCTGGAGTAGGCAATTTAGTATTTATTGATGGTATAATGGATCATAGAGTTTATATAAATATTCTCAATAA
>JAPMOR010070632.1:2401218-2430288 GCA_026543865.1 Argiope aurantia
GTGTGTGTGTGTGTGCGTGTGCGTGTGCGTGTGGTGTGTGTGTGTGTGTTTCGCCTAGAAGCTAGAATTTTTGGTGGAAGGGGGTTATCGTAAAACAAAAATATTTTTTTTCTCATTTTCACGAGAAAATACAACAGGAGATGAAAAATTAACATAACCCAAATGCATTAACTTACGCAATCTTTCCATTTGTCATTATATTTTAATATCGTTCATTATTGTTATTACAAATATTAGCATTGATTTTTATTATCATTCTTGTTATTATTAGTAGTATGCGTTGCTGGAGAACAATTTATTTCAAAATAGAGCTATGGAATGTTCATTTTTGAGTGAATATTCAGCTACTTTGAATATATTAAATTTAAGCTTTCCATTAAATTAATTTTAATTAATCCAGTATATATGTGTTTAGTGTCGCCTTAATTATCACCGCCTTCTTAATAAATTTAAGCATCTTGCATTAGAATTTCTTGGCGCCCCATCAGAATGCACCATCAGGAATAGAGAGCATAGATTCTTTAATAAAAGGCTTTATAATATAATTAAAAACTAAAGTTGGCTCTGTACTATGATCAGGGTCTGATTACGCCTTCTAAAGATTCATAGGAAATGTATGTCTTGGGATCCCCTTTTCCTCCTTCTCAACTTCCACAGCCAGACATGTTTCAATTGCTTTTAATATAATCTCTATGTAAACAGTTTTAAGTAGTAAATTTTATCAAACTTACATAATAAAATATGAAATTGTTGACCACTTTTAAGCGATTTTGTTTCAGTATATCCCATATAAAAAAAATGCAAAGATAAATTAGTAATTTCATACAAAATAGTAAAAAAAAAAGTAACAAAAAGTCTTAATACAATCTAAGCTCTATGTGATTAAAGGATCAAAAAATTTTTTTAAATAATAAAGCAACACATTTTTTTTTTTGAATTACAAAGTAATGTAATGTAAAATTTACAATTTCTGAATAATTAATTAGCAATGTTACTAGAACAATGCTTTAAATTTTAAACGATATTTGATTTTAATTTGAATAAGAATGCACCACCTTCGTAAACTCTGTAAAAACACAAAATTAAATTGTGCTGAAAATGCTACGAAAAGTCTCGAGGTTTAAAAACATCTAAAGTTGCAATTTTCTTAGGCAGTTGTCTACTTTACCCTATTTAATAATCCACCACTAATTATAATATAAAGCATCAGCATAAATCTATTTACTTATCACTTTTATTAAATGCACAGTTTTAATAGAATTTTCTAACTAGTTGTCTTGACATGAATATTTTTAAATTGATATACGTATATGTCAACATAACCTTATAAGATCAATAGCTATCTAATTATTAATTCTAATTACATATTCATTTTTTTACATTTTTAACATTATAATTGGATAAATTTCTTATTCAAAATTGTAATAAACCAGTATGATAAATTTATGACTCCTTCGGATCACGGTGCCTATGAATTAGATCCTGTCTTCCCCATTGAATAATATAACTCTGCATATTTTTATTTTGAAAGAAAATAATATCTTATTGAATACTGATAATTATGTCTGAAGATAATTATTTCGTTCAATGAAATGTAATTCACTAATAAATTATATTTGATAGGAAGAATAAAATTAAAAACTTAAGAAAATTTTTTGTTCAAGTTTATGCCCTTTTTTTATGAAAAATTTACAGCAAAAAAAAAAATTATAATCTAAACAATTCTTTAACAAGTAAAAATACTAATGTTTACTGAAATTATTTCAAATTTAAAATAATTTATTGACAAAGAAGAAAATTATTCATGATGAATACAAAAGGAATCTCTCCATTCATTCCTTTTTTCCCCAATTTTAAAATTAAAAATTTAGGAGCATTTCAACACTATTAAAGTAGCATTTAAAAGTTACAGAGCAAGATCGTTTTAAAAGTAAATTCAAGTGTTTTTTTTTCAATTTAAAATACTTTTTAATTTATACTTTACGGTGCTCTGCATCTAGGCTACTGAAAATGCCAACATCAGTTTGATTTTAATTGCAACGCTGCCATTTAATTCCAACGTTTCCTTCTTCTTTTCCAAATTAATGCTTCATTACACGAAAAGTAAATAGATGGCGCTACTGGTTATGAATGGACGGAATAACTAAAAACTGCTACTATCAGACAGTAATAAATGAAGGGTCACTTTTTTTGGAGACAGGGAATTAAAGAACTTTTTTTCCCCCTTTCTTATCGATTAAAAATTTTATTTATAAAACTAAACTTTTCTCAAATAGTTTCGTGTCCCACGAAAGAAAGTAGAATTTGCAATAGAACAATAGTATACATGCGGAACTACATTAAACCATGAAGGAAGGGCAAACCATGAAGGAAACCCTTTGGCAACACTTCTCCTCCCCTCAATTTTTTAAAAACCTGCTTCAAAAATCAGTCTTATTTTAATTATTTAAATTACATTTCATTCATAAAAATTTAAAACTCAGAATTACAGTAATTTTTAAGTAATTTTTTTAAAAAAATAGTAAAAAACAAAACTTTTTTAACACAGTAACTGAAAGCAGTCAATAATATTGTTATTATATCTCTACACCTAACAGCAAAAGATTTTGTTTAACATTCTTATAATATAGTCTTGTAATAATAGAAATAAATGCTCTATTTTTCAGCTAAACCTATTGACTTATGAGATAATGAGGTAACTAGAAAAAAGTTGAGACTAATAATCAGTAAAAGAAATGTGAATTCATGAAAAAAATTGTTAGACAAATGTATTGAAAATTAAACGATTCCTGATTTCAGTTTTAATAAATGCGAGCTCATGATCCCTATAAATTAAATGAAGGTATAAAATTTGATTATTTCATATTACGGAAAAAAAAATATCAAGGTCCCCTAAAAGTGGCAATTTGGGGGCTGTTGCCTCCTTTGCCTATTAAATAATCCAATTGTGTTAGTATTTTTTTAAATTCTAATTAATGATTTATTTTAAATACTGTTTTTCCAAAATTATCTAACAAAAATTTGCTAAAAATAATAAAATTAAAGATGCTACATATCCTATCGTTTCTTCTTGCTATTTAATTTTGTAAAAATATCGAATGTCTCAAAATGCCAAATGCTCATTATATTCGTTTTTGTGTTTTGAAGTAAATTAATTCTTTTCACAAATGTTCCTCATATCTCTTTACAAAAATCAGATTATTTAAAATTTATTTTCTATGTCTGCTGATTAAACACTCCACAGATAATAATGGTATGCAATTTTTAAATAAGAATAAATGATTTTTCTTTTTGACACTTGATAGAACTGTATATTACTACAGTCATTTTCGAATTCGATGACAAATGACAACAGTTGCAACGGTTTGAGGACAATTTGTAATGCAATATGTATCCGATTTGTCTTGCAGAAGGATACATTCTGTGTGTAACTAGCAATATGCAGAGAATATGCCATCCTAAAAATATTATCATACTTAAAAATATGCTATACCACGGATTAGAAGTTAATATAAAAAAATAATGTCAGTGGATTTAAAGAAATCTGTTTCTATATTAAATCAAAATGATAACACAAATTTTATTATTCAAGCCTGTCTTGAATTTTAAAATGATGTAAAATAGATTTTGTGCAATGATATACTCTGAAATGATCGAGAAGAAATATTAAAATTCCAGTTTGTTTAACTAACTAATAACCATAAACTAAACCATAACCATTAGCTTACCTAACTAATAACCATAAACTAAAAACCCATCTACAATTTTTGAAAAAAAAATTATGAGTATCTATTACTCAAGGCATTACTACGCAATTTGGTAATTTTAGTTTCAACGAAGTCCTTTGTGGAATATTGCATTTTTATTATATGATGTACAGAGACCATGTCAGTCTAAAAACATTATTAGGCTAACAAAAAAGTATGCTAAATAAATGGTTGGGAGTTTGCAACGAAAAAAAAAAGTTTAAATATAATAAGTCAATGGATTAAAGGAAGCCACTGTCTTGGTCGGAAAATAGGTTAAAACTAGACAGCACACATTTTACTGAAACCTCCCTTCAAATTTACTTGCGAAATCTCAACAACTTTCTTTCCTTGTCGTAGACGAAGGGTTTGCGAACCCCAATCAGAGCAAAACCCTACAGAGTCCCAAATGCAATCTGTGAGCGGAAATACCCTTTCACGGTAGTGCAAGTTCAACATGTTTTCCTGCACCATCATTTTATGCGGAAATCTACGGGTTGATATCGAACGTCATTCCATGAGCGCGTTCTCGCGCGCGCTTTCAGGGTGAATTGAATAATTCATGAAGACTTCGTGGGCTGTGTAAGAGGACGCTCGCTAGTGAAAACTAGGTAAAGGCAGACATAATAGCAATAAAAAAAGGGGGGAAGCTGGGACAGAAGCAGACTGGGAATGAAGCTTTTACGGCAGGCGGAAAAGTGAAGAGCTTGATTTAGCATGGTACATACTTTCTAGATTGAGAAAGTAGTACATGTCTGGCCACCTGAGGGGTAGACAGGAAAATTCGAAAGGTCTCATTCATTACTATTTTTCCGAATGGATTTCACGTTTGTTCTTTGAACGCTATAGAAGACATTCGGTGAATAATTCAACCCCACTTATTCTGAAGCCGTATAAAACAAAACCGAATCTATGGGAACTATTGTTATACAAGACAATGCGTCAAATAAAGATAAATCATGTCTGATATTACCGGAACAAAGCATGATTCCGGACAAAATATGCCTAGGCGATAATAAAAATAAACAACTTTCATTCACAAACTTGTTCTAAATGTTATTAAAATCCTAATCTTTATTGTCTTATAATAAAACTTGCTTGAACTTTTATTCTAAGGTAAGAACTAAAGATAATTTTATTTTTAAAAATTACCTTGTTATTTATATAAATTTCATTACCGAGCAATTTTTTTTATATTTGATAATATTTATTTGATACACAATCTGTATTATAGTTTTAATGCCACAATGAAATCCAAACTAATATCATGTTCCATCAAATCATTCGATTGCATGCTTTTACTAGTTTTAAAATTAAGATTTAAAAAAAATATTTCTTTGGATTAATCTCTTTGGACGAAAACCAGGTGGCGCGTTGGTAAGGCCTCGTTTTCGCAAGTGTGGGTTTGAAGATTCGGGACCATTTTATGAAAAAAGTTAAGTAGATTTGGAAAAACATCCTTCAATACTAGGAGCCCCGCTGAAAGGTGGAGCAGAAGTGATGTTCTCGTGTCTTTTTCGCGCCTGACTGTGATTCAAAATTGTACTTTTAAATATATAATAAAATATAATGAATAATAAAATATATACGTTTTAATTTAATCCGAGATTTGCAGTAGATAGATCTCATTCAATTAGTATATTCTTGTCCTTTCAAATAAAAAGGTGAAATTTTAAATAGATGTTTTTAATATTGATTGTTTAAAAACTAGAAAAGCTAATACTTTGGATGAACAAGCCGATAGCCAAAGGCTTATAATCTCTCTGTATTTCAATAAATAAATTGTTGCAGTTTTTAAGGATTCTTTTGGAATCTCAAAATTTACTAGTAGGAGATACATTAAAAATCTATATACAATCTCAATCATTTAACAGCTTTCAGCATTCCATTTAAGTAATTTTCCTTTGACGTGTTCTGTTATGATTCTTAAAATATAATTTTAAGTATTTTTTCATTTTCTAAACTATTTGATAATTAAGAATAAATTAATTAAACAGATTTCTAAAATAATAATTAATTAATTTAAGTATTATTTAATATCTTAAATAGGTTTTTATCTCTTAAATATAAAAAAATTTCATGAAAATAATCCTATTGATGAACTGAGTGCATTTTGAAAATTGTTAATGTGTGATATTTTCAAACAACAAGTGTTGGTTTCCATAAGTTAGTGTTTTAATTTTTAAATAAAGCAAATGCCATCAGGTAGTGTTTATATATTTATTTTGTTCAGTCACTAACAAGATTTTATTAAAACGATTATAACCATTTCAATTCTAATTGTTTTTTTTTATATTTTTGAAAAGTACTTTGCTTTTGAGAATTTCTATATCAGTAAACAAATGCTATAAAGTAATGAAGTATAAAATAATGCGTTATTGTAAAATAAATTCTAAAATATTCTATAATTTCACATTTTCAATGAATTCTAAATTTTTTAAGACAGAGTGGACTTAAAGCAGTTTCTTAAGAAAGAAAATGTTTGTTTTACTGTGCATTTGTCATTTCTAAAGAAATATTTGCCGTTTTTTCATAGAAACATGCGTATGTTAGTTTTTTTTTCCAATGCCAGTTGTCAAATGTAATAAAGTAATATTTTTTGTACAGCTTTTCATGAGAGATGTCCATAAATGTATTCGAAGTTTCCATTCGGCTTACGCCTTTCCCTTTGTGTACTTGATGAAAGGTGACAAAGGGGTCTAAAGAACTTCAGATGGTGTATTAGGTTTTTATATAACCGAAAAGTGATTATCGTTAAGCAATTTTATGAGGAAATTTCGAACAATAAAAACAATCCTGTCTGAAAGCCTTGTCAACAAATTTAAATCCTTTATTTTCTAAGTCGATGGTTTCTTTTTTGTCTTAGTTAAAATGCTTAGAAAAGCAATCCCGTGATTAAGTATCTTGGACAAAATAAATGCAAGAATTTAAGCGTTTTTCAGTTTTTACCCTCCATATAAACTTTCAACTAACGGTGGCTTACCATTCCAGGTTCCGCGATGCTAAATTATTTTAGAAGTATGCTAAATTATTTTAGAAGACCAGTCGTAAAAATTATTGCAATAAAGAGTTCTTTTATAAAGGATCAATCTAAAAAGGTGAAATGATTTTGTTATAAAGAAAGGAAAAGGATTTCAAATTATTTTGCTTTCATAGAGTTGTGTTAAAACTGTATTTGAATTAGTATATAAACATCATCTATACTTATAATAAAGCTCAATGTGTGTGTGCTTGTGTGTGTGTGTGTGAGTGAGTGTGTTGGCTCCCTACAGGCCAGACCATTCAACCTACAGCTACCAAATTTGGCACGTGTATACCTTGTAGGTCGGGAATGTGAACCTGGCCGTTATTTTTTCGAATTTTTAATTAGAATTTTATTTATTAAAAAATTAAGCAAATTTTTGGCGTGTTTCTGCTATAACTTCCGAAAATATTACCGCACAAAAAAGATTTTTACATGATGTTAAAGATCAAAGATTTATCTTTTAAATGATACCAACATTTTAACCTTAAAATTAAATTTCAATTTTTAATGAATTTTTAAATAAATATTTTAACTATATTTTTCAACAATTTTTTTCGTACAAAATAAAAATTAAGATTAAGCACGTTTCGCATTCATGGGAAAAAATTAGCTTTTTTCAAAGTGTTGCCATCACATTGATTAATGCCCCAATTAAAAATAAATTAAATCTTTTTGGAAATGAAATCTGCAAAAATATAATTTTCGGCACGTGTCTGTAGGAAATGAAACAAATATGAAAGATTATTTTTTCTAAAAAATAAATTCAAGAAAAATCATTTTATGATCTTTTACACTCTCTATATTATTAATCCAATAAACCAGTTTCGTTTTCAGGCAAGTTTTGATTAATATGAATAGGATATCCATTCAAATCAGGGCCACACAGCTAATTTGTAAACCTTTAGTAAGACACAGATCTGCTAAAATGGTCTAAATGGAAAATGATTATATTTTATGTAACTTGATTCAATAAATGCTCTAATAAATAATGAATTTTTGATTTTACATAAAGCTTCTTCTGTGGAAATCACGATTAACAAAAAGTTCTTGAAACACTAATATTTTAAATAAAAAGAGTTAATTTCCAAGAAACTAAATCACTCACTTAAACTGACTAATTTATGTAAATTTGAATATCACTATTCAATTAAAAAAGGATAATTTTATATTTTCCATCGATCGTTTCAAAGAAAATACGCCAATCAGCGCGCAGGTTTCTCAAGATTAATTGGCCTAAGATTATGAAAATGTTGAGTTTTTCTAAATTTTTAACATTTAAAACTACATAAATAAGTCTTAGTTGATCGTGGAATATAGAAACATTCATTCATTTATTTAAAATTTGATGTGTCCAGAATATTTCTCAGAATATGATACTTTACTGCATTAAATTTAGACTTCATAATTTTTGAAATATATTTATAGGCCGGAACAAAATATTATTATTGATTTCATTACAATCCTTTTGAAAGCTAAACTAAAAACTAATTTTTATGCTGAATCTGAGAAATGTTTGTTGAATTATTCTTTGAGATATTACAAAAATTATGAAAAATATTTTGTAGTTCACATAAGACTTAAATACCGAGCGATTCTGTTTGCAATACTCATATTCAATAATAATAATAATAATTAATAAATAACAATAAACATGATAAATAAAATAAAACTCTTGGTTTTATTAAAAAATATCTTTATATTAATTGCAATTTCATCATTTCCATTTTAAATTAAAGTTGAAGTTTTACAGGAAATGACAACAAATTAGCAAAATATATATAGTAAATTGAACGAAACGATCTAAACAACAGTATAAGTTTGGTATGACTATCAAAATTTGAAGATTAAAAATGTTTTGTTTGAGAATTTATTAAGAGACTAGTTATTTAAAATATTTGATTGAAAATTGTAGCGAGCGGTAATACTTGCGAACCGGCTGGTCGCCAAAGGCGGCTAGTATTTAATACAATGAAAAATTTGAAATCAACACATTTTGAGGTTGAGATTATGTTCCATCTTAGAAAATCGATAAATTTGCAGAAACGCTTCCTCGATCGTTTTTTTTAATTGTTTGTAGGCTTCTATAATCATCTGTATACTTGTAAAAAAATGTTAAAGCAAGAATAAAACAACTACTCCATAAAACATTAAAAACACTGAAGCCAAAATGGACATTAATATTCTTTAAACACATTCTATTAAATAACACTTATGGTGATAATGGTGAAGCAAAAAATAATTTCAATAAAATTTGCTGAATTTGAGTGTCTCAATGAATTATTTTTAAAATATAGCGAAATTTTATTACATATAATTACATGTACTTAATATTGCAAGTGTAGTGAAATAAGTGAAAAATAGATGGCGCATGTCTTAAACTACGGTATTCCTGCTCTGACTTTGACATCTAACCAAGTGCTCGTTGTTTCATTTTCGCCTATGTCAAAAATGAATATTAAGCGTGATAAACGCTTTGAAATTTTGATTTTGCCTTAAAAAAATTCAGCAAGTGATAGTCCGTCCTTATAATACAGCTGGAAGAAATTTAAAATATTTCAAAAGAGAAGATGTATAATTTCAAAAGAAGCTGCCCCGGCTTTCCAGTGATTGTTCTAAGAGAAGCAAACATCATCACTTCTACTATGAAGGAAAATCTTCGAATTACATTTAAAGTCCTCTTAAAAGAAATGAACATTTAACATTTCATTAGGTTATACTCACACTTTTCTAAAAGGGTGTGCACATAAAACGAGTTTGAGTGTGTTGGGCTCCAAAACTGCTCATCGTTACCTCTCAAAAGTCAATTTCGCATGTGTTCCTCATCTTCTTTATAACCCTGATTTAACACAATTCTAATTTTTCTTTTCCCGAACTTGAATGAGCACCTCCGGTGTAAACGCTGTTCATTATCAGATGCATTGATCAAATCTGCGAAGATGATTATGAAAGGTCTATGAAAAAAAATGCCTTCCAGCATTGTGTTTGAAGATTTCAAAAACGTTAGAATCAATGCATTGCGTAATGAGGAGTATTTTGAGAAAGACCATTAAAATTTGGTGATAAAGTACCAATAGTTATTTCTTAATAATTTAGGATAATTTTTATTGAGCAGTCTTAGCATTTTGAAGGTTTAAGACAAATAAAGCATAGCATAATTTACTACATTTTTTTATTAAAATTACTTCCTGATCTTACATTAAAAATAATTTAGATGCTTATAAATATGGGAACATTTTTGCAAACAAGAAATCTTATCTACAAAAATTCGCTACTATGCACCTTTATCTCCAAGGAATTTCGAATTTCTTTATATCTTCCAATCATGTAACTTGAACAGTTGTTTTCAAAATTAATCAGAGATAAAATAAGCACAAAATTCTGTTTTACTTAAAATTAAGTTAACAAAGAAAATATTTTTTTTAAAAGAAAGAATATAGATAAATAATAAAAGTAAAGAATTCGATAATGAGGGGAAAAAACTACAAAAAAAGTAAAGCAGCTTTCACTGTTTTCAATTTGAATCAAGTACTTGAATTGGAAAAAAAGAAAAGAAATAGAATAGTTTATTATAACAACTTCTGAACATATTTAATGAAATTTTCTGCAGAATAACTACACGAATGTTTCAAAAAATAATGGAAATGCATGATAAACCATTGTATTCAGAAAATTGTTCGCTTTATATGATAAACTTTGAATTTTTATAAAATATCAATAAATGTTTAATTCTGAATATTTGTTTCTATACTTACCCTAATTAAGCTATGGTACTAAAATAATTTAAGAATTAAGCTATTTAAGCTATGGTGCTAAAATAATAAGAATTTTAATTTTAGAATTATATTCCCAATAGTTTTTTATAAATAACAATAATATATTTGTTTACTAAAACATATTTTAGTCATTATGGGAAGACAAAAGTACTGTTTAATGCCAAAAATATTCAAATAAATCATTCGGTGTTTTTTGTAACGAAGTGTACTTTTATATTAAGATCCATGCACTTAGTTTATTTGCAAATGCAGGATGCTCACTATGGCCTGAACGTCTTTCGTCATACCTTCAGGACGCGATAGCTACAGTCATAAAATTGTTTTACGTAGGGTGCGGAAGTCGCACTTCACTTGTTCCACACATGATACCTGATTATGCAGCAATAACGCAGTCTTAGTAATCCATAATCTTAGCCCTATTAATTACAGCTGTGGTTAAAAAAACCAATTAAAAAGACATCATGGTTTAAAGCATTAAATGAACAACATTTGGAATTAAAATGTTAAATATATGATACATTAAAACGCAAACTGGAAAACATATATCAATATAAAAGCATCATACTCTGTCTATTAAGTTGGACTTAAAATAGGCAAGAATATGCTCGTTGAATACTTAAAAGACCAGAAACTTCAGGAACTAAAATCTACATATATTTTTGAATCGTATATTCGAAAGAATATTATACAAAAAGGTTTTAAAAAATGATTAAGATGATAAAAATTATATACAAATCATAGTCGATCTAAAAAAAAATTATTGGAGATACCGTTATTGGCTTTCCGGTTGGAATACTCAAAACGATTTCCCATAACACTGGTCCTCGAGTAAAACTTATGATACCAAATATGGCTCTTTCAACAATAATTGCAATGAACATAAATTATTTATTTCATTGAAGCATATTTTCTTTTTTAGAGTTGCATTTTAAATAGATAATCTGTATCTCATTGAAATCAAATTATAATTGATTTCATTAAGAGAAAGAGAAAGATTAAATTACAATTGAGTATAATTGATAATTATAATTATAATTTATTTAATTGGCTGTTTTATAATGGATAATTATGATTATAACTGGTTTCATTGATTGCATTATAATGGATAATTTTGATTATAACTCATTATATTAATTGAATCATAATTTATTATAATGTTTATGATAGATTTCATTGATTGAATTATAATGATAATTATGGTTATAATTAACCTCAATTAACTGAATCATTATTGATAATTATGATTACAATTAATTTCATTATTTTAATTATAAGTTTTTTGACAGAATTATATCTGAGTGAGTTATATCTGAATTTGTTTTCTGTTTTAAAATAATCGAGTTCTTACTGCCTGGATGTTTGTTTGAAAAGATTTTAAATTATTCAGCAGTCAAAAGTGCGCTGATGAAATTAACTCTAAATATGTAAATAAATAAGAAGTTTTAAATGACAGTAAAAAAAAAAAATTGCTGTCATTTAAACTTTCTTAGATGAATGCAAAACTGTTTCCGAACATGCATATTTAAACAGTTTCTCTCGGCCTTTCAAAACTTGCATCATTTTGAGGACAGGAAACTTTCTTGACTACTTCCTTTTTCATATGACCTCATGCGGTGTTTTTTAATGAGATTTTGTTTGAATTTCTGAAATGATTTATTAGTATGTCAAAATGTAATTGGCATACCATTAGACACCAATTAGATTTCACTTCAGCTGCAATAGCTGTTCAGTAAGAATATTATATTTAGAATTCACGATAGAGATGTCATTTATTTAAAGTTGTCTTGAAAACCTTGGAAATAAAATTCATTTTTAATTAAAATCTTCTTATCTTACATTCTTTCAGATGAATATAATTCAGAAAAGTATCAGTATAGTAAAAATAAAACCTTTCTATTCTAGATTATATGATTTTATGGTTAACAAAGCAAGTAAAAAATAATATATTTATCTCTAGTAATGATTTTACTTTCTCCTATTCGAATCTTGCTAAGAGAATTGTCAATTTCCTGTAAACGTCAAAAAAATTGATATATCAATTAAATATATAATTAATTATATAGCAGATGTCTATGTGTGTGTGTGTGTATGTGCGCGTGCAAGTATGTGAGAAAGGCGAAGTGAGAATACACCTCGTTAATAAATCTCATCCTTTCATAGTGTTTAAAAAATTAATTTCAGATAAAATAAAATTCACTCGCTTGCAAACCTTATTTTGTGTTTTGTAAATACGAACAAAGAAAATTTACTTTTATTACATGATTTTTATTTTCTCGTATACGATGTATAGAGAAAACATTGTAATTGTCAAAAACATTCGATCTCGATACTTTGACAAATATCCACACTTCAAGTCTCCTTGAATCCAAAAGATACATATTTTTGGCATTATGTTTGAATGACCGTGAATTCGATAACTAAAAAACGTTTTGAGCTAAATGGTTTAAATTTAATATATGAACATGGAAATTTGTAAATTTCTATCAAATTTTGATTGGAATCCATCTACAGGAAATCTGTCTATCTAAATTTTCGAATACACGTAAAGTCATTAATTACAAAATTCAAAAAAGTAGGTAAATAAAATTTTATGAACAAGTTTAGCATCTAAAATACATATTCTTGTCAAATTTGGAACCAAATTAATGAAAGTTTGTTATTTCGTGTTTCCATTATTTAAATAAAGTAATTATTTATTTTAAGTGTTAAAAAATGCCTTTTTATGATGTAATTCCTTAAACTCCATTCATCCTCCCCTTCCTTTAACAATATTACCCAGATTAGACCGTTCACCACTGTTAATATACGGCAATGGACAGACGGAAACAGAATTATTACTTCATAACTGGACCGCTAATAAAAATGAAATTATTGTTTTTACCTTAAAAATAATCAATATATATGGAAATATTTATGGTTTTAATATTATTTTCTCTTATAACTTTTTCTATCCTTTATCAATAAAAATGCTGCGTCAAAAATATAAGAAACATTCTCCTAAAAAAATAACAGTAAGTTGAATCGTTAATCTCTCCTTTCGACGGAGGCTAAGTCAATAATGTGATAGCATTGGCGATAGGTAACAGTAGCTTTTGCAGCACCCCTTTTTTTCATCCATCCAGTATGGATTCTTCTAAATAGAATCACTCAAACTTAGGAAATCCTATCCGTAGACGAGCTTATTTTTAGACCAAGCAGATCTAATCCGCTATGCGCTAGAACTGCTTAAGCGATTTCTACTCGATTGAAAGTATCTTGCAATTTCCATAGATTTACCAAAGGATATAAAACGTAAGATGCTATTATATTTAGAATGGTATTTGAATTTTTCAGTTTCATTTTATTTCAAACTATCTTTTTTCTTTGATATTATTTATAGGTATGTGTTAGTGCAGAGTAGAAAAATCGATTTATCGAGTATTCAGAAATTTCGTATTTCAGTATTCAGAGAATTCTACAAACATTTAGACATTTCGTATTTCTAACCTGATTAACAGTAAAATATTGGAAAAATATCCTCAATCTCCAATAAATGCATTGGATCTGAATTGAAAAAATTATCTTTCCATTAAAAGTTTCAATTTACATTTTTTTAATTTCAAATAATGTCTAAGTTCTTTATTTTTGATGCAGGATAACTAAAAGAAACCGACTCGTTTCCTTTAGAATTCACTTATCATGGAGATATTTTCGCACTTATCACACAAAATGAATCAGATGTCACAATAGTTATTTGTTTAAAATAAGCACACTACAGAGATTAATTCCTTTTACAGAGGGCCTTAATAAAAATGCACTAGGAACACAAGCCCCAAAACACATTAAAACACACATAGAAAAGAAAGAGCAAGGAGTAAAGAATTAAAAAATTCTAAACTAATGTATAAAAGAAAGATGCAAATTGCTAACAAGTGTCAAAAATTAAAACACGCACAAGCACAATACTGGCGCAGAAGCCTAAATACACATAAAAATCACAATATGTATCGTTAAAAATAATGTGTAGTCAAGATTTTTTTAAAAAAAATTAAAAAAGACGTTAAGATTAGGTGTATAATACACTGGTGTGCAAAACTTAAGCAACAATGCAAATTTTAAGCAGATAGCCATGAAATTGCAGAAAAGGAGTTCTTGTGATCAGTACAATGAACACGTAATTCAAGAGAAAGGTCATGCGTATGCAAATATCAGGAACAAAACGTCACAGGCGACGTGAGCGTACGCAAAACACGTGCGGAAGGCACGCGCAGCTCAACACTACAATAAAAGGAAGGACGGAGACGCAATTAAAGACATTCGCTGCAAGTGCACGTGAGTTAATTCGTGAAATATGGCTAGCAGAAATCACCTGGACGATTTCACACGTGGAAGAATGATCGGAAAGCTGGAGGAGGGACGTAGTGTGACCAGTGTAGCTGAAGAGTTCGGAATCAACAAAAGTGTCGTTTCGCGCGCTTGGAAAGCCTTCCAAACCACAGGTACAGCTGTGAGAAAAGTTGGTGGTAGCCGCCCCAGGAAAACAACTGCAGTGGATGACCGATATATCGTCCTGCAGGCGAAAAGAACCCGAAACTAGTCAGCAAGCGCCATTGCTCAGCAATTGTGTGCAGCAACGGGGCGAAAAGTGTCGCGTTTTACTGTGTTCAGACGCCTTCACAAAGGTGGCCTATTCGTCCGCCGTCCTGAATGCTGCATCCCTTTGACAGTTTCCCGCCTGCGGCACCGTTTAAAGTGGTACAGGGAGCACAAAAACTGGACATCTCATCAATGGAGTCGTGTCCTCTTTACAGATGAGAGTCGTTTTAGTGCCACAAGCGATTCCCAACGCCAGTTGATTTGGAGAGAGGTCGGGACACGGTTTCATCCCAGTAACATCACAGAAAGAGACCGGTCCTGGAGTTGTTGTCTGTTGAGGCATTATGATGGACGGGCGGACTGAGCTCCACGTTTTCGACAGAGGTTCTGTAACTGGAGATCGCTATTGTCAGGAGGTGATCCTTCCCCAAGTGCGTCTGTTCCTAGGTGCCATTGGATCAGACTTCGTTTTTATGGATGACAATGCACGGCCACACAGGACTCATGCTGTTGAGGAGCTCCTGGAAAGTGAAGATATCACTCGAATGGATTGGTCGGCGTGATCCCCTGATTTAAATCCGATAGAACATGTGTGGGATGCTTTGGAGAGACGCCTTGCGGAACTATTACATCCTCCTGGGAACACCCGACAACTTAAACAGATGCTGATGGAGGAATGGGCACTCTTACCTCAAGAACTGTTGGACAATCTGGTGCTGAGTATGGGGAGACGGTGCGAAGCAACCATTGCAGTAAGGGAAGGGCACATCCCATACTAAGGAACATCTGCTTGCTGTTGTTCCTCTTAGACGGACAATCATGTGTAACGATACTATGAGTTCAATAAAGCCTTTTTTTGCTTGATTCCATACTGTATGCATTGTATTCATTTCTGCGCAACTATGCTTTCGTCATTCTTTCAGAACAAAATGCTGTATTTTATTTCTGAATTTCATGTCTCTCAGATGATTTCTCGTGAAGTTATGGCAAAAAACATACCTGTTGCTTAAGTTTTGCACACCAGTGTAGTTGAGAGTCGCTTTAAAAACACTTGGAGCCATATGATGAATGTCAAGTTCACCAGGGATCCTGTTAAAAGTCTTCTAAAGATTATACCACCTTTTAATGTAGTAAATTTTGGAAGAAGCATTTGGATGGAAGTAATTTGTGTGCAAGTACACACATATAATAGATATATTAAAGTAGATGACTACATTGAAAGTCTATTTTTTGTGAAAGTGTGATTTTTTTAAGTTTAAAATTCTTTACGTTTGAACTGATATCTTTATAAAACCGTTATAATTTTATTTTAAAGTCTATTTTTTTGGAAGTTACGAGGAAGTTTTATATTTGCATTTACGCACGTTTTAATGCGATTTTACATCATTAGATGATATTTTTTTAATTCTAATCTTTGATTGAATGTTTTTACGAAAAGCCTCATTAATTAAAATCTAATGCATATTTTTGGTTCAAATTTGATATAACCGTTTCTCAATATTTTCTGCAGTTCCTGCAGAATAAGTAATCCATTCATTCAAAAATATTTTACAGTTGATTCAGTGCTTTACAATATGAAACGAAGTTGAAAACTTTGCATTATTTATCAGCCGAACCCCAATATCTAAAAATGGATCGAAATAAAGCTTATTCTTTAGCTTAGAAACTAGATAATATATTTCTTAAAGTATCTGCAATATTTTAAGTAAATTCTTTAATACACATCTAAACTGGAAAATTTTTGCTTCATACCACTTTTTAACTAAAAAAATCTTTTTTTGCGATTTTAAAAAAGCCTTTGTTACTTAACTGCTGTATTTCAGTTTCTAAGATGTATTGCAATCGTTTTTATTCAAATATTCAAAAATATAACTATTTTCCAACTTTTTTCAAAAATTTCATTCCGAATGTAGTCAGATATCTGAAATGAAATAACCATTTTAAGTATTATTTACTACTCCAATTCTAAATTGTAACTATTCCGATCATAATTCTATATACAGAGAAAATCACACTACAAACAAATTTCTCATAATATATCCGCCTCTTTCTTTTCTGTTCTCCTTTGCGATCAGCGAAGAACCACGATTTCATTCCATGACAATCTAGAACAACAAACATAGGAGGTACTTAAGTAATAAATGAAGATAAAGCAATTAGAATTATTGTGAGAAATTATTACAATTGACATCGATGTATGTGACATTGAAATTATAAATGTTCCCAGTCAGTTATTCTTTCCATGTAATGATAAAGATTCTAGGGGAACAGAAAATCTGCAATATGTTGGTCACGTCAGGCCGGCGAATGGCAGTGGCAGTGAAATAACCGAGTGCATTCTTAAATACCTGGGAAATAGTGATATTACTATTAATAAACTGGAAGAGTTCGTTGTGACGAATTTATTCCATCCACCCTGGAATGGAAGTTAATGAACAAATCGTTGACGCTTACATGCTCTACTAAAGGAACAGAACCAGCTAAAGTAATGTCTCTAATTAGTTGTAGATGGAACAAAGTACATATATATATATGTAAAAGCTTATTTGCGGTGTACTAGAATACAAAAGTATTGCCAAGGCCCAAACTGTTCTAGTATATACAAGCAACAAAATTGTCGAAAATGATAATTATTATACATTAAAGTTACAACAATTACATAAGTTTAAATCATCTGCATGGAAAACAACTTGAAATATTATAAGATTTTAATATATATATATATATTGAAATATAATCTAAACGTTTTTTTTAATACTTCGATACTTATAAATTTTTTTAATTTATGACCAGGTTCTAAATTTCAAATTTACAAAAATTCATGTTTTACCTAGAATTAATAGAGTGTTACATGATATCTCTTCCAAAATGAAAAGCATAGAAATTTAAAAGAAAACATAGGTTCTACATTATGCTCTTAGTAAAATGAGAACATAAAACAATACTGTATTTATTAATAGTTTCTTTTTTATATATATTTCAAGTTTAGCAGTTCACAAAAATATGCTTTTGATTCATCTTCATAAAAAATTATCATATAAAAGATTTACATATTATTGGTATTTTTTTTACATAAAAGGTATTATTGCAAGAAAACGTTACAAAATATAAACTTTAATCTAATGTGATAATTTGCAGAAAGTTTTATTCCCAGTATATTATTGATATTTTTTACATAAAAAGTATTATTATAAGAAAGCCCTAATATAATAATTAATAAAAAAGAAATTACCAATTAAAAAAATTGTGAAAAATCGCAGCTACAATTTATTTTATAAGCAAGAAGCGCCTGTTTAATAATTTCACTTTTCCGAAGTTTCATAAGGAGGAATTTAGAGAGGAAGATTCCTCTTTAAAGAGTGGAAATTTTTCGATTTTCAATTTATTGAGGTCAAAAGAGCATTTGTCTAAGGTTTAAAGATTCTGTAAGTTTTTTTCTCCTAAGCACCAATTTGTAGTCTAATTGTAATGGATTAACAGCAGTGAAGGCGTAAATGAAAAATAGTGTTATCTGCAATATAAAAGTTTGCATTCAGTATACTTGCCTTCAGTTAACATTATTTAGAGATTTGTTTCAATACTTGAACGAGGAAACATGAGTCCAGTGCCATTTCCTACAAACAGCAGCCTGTCTCAGCAAATGAAAATGTTTTTTGTTATTTTATCCCTTTATTAAATGTGTTAGAAAAATAGAAAATGTTAATTTTCCTCAAAAATGTGTGTAAGGCAACGCAGATTAATAAAAGAATGAGGAGGTGTTATAAATACTTTTAGAGCTTAATATCACACTTATTAAAAATATTTGCTTTTATTGAAAGTTCCAGATTTTGTTTTTATGAAAATAATTTATCTCCTTATAATATTATTTAAACTGATTTTATACTTTTATTTCGTTTATTTTTATAACTTTTTTTCACTTTTCTATGCACCAAGATAATTTTTCAACATTTTTTTTATTTTTATTATTTTCTCCTTATTATTCTTTATTACACTGAGTTTCCAGTAAAGTCTTTTTACCCCACATTAACTTGAAAATAACGAAAACTATTGCCACAAAATGTGTGTTCATGATAAAATCGAATATAGCGCTATCCGGCTGCAAACATTTTTATCTCAAAAACGATACATGATATGTGGAAAAGGCCAGTTACAAAATTGTAGAGAATTTCTGATTCAGTACAGTAAGTATCTTAGGTTCAATAATGCTAAGAATGAAACATAATATGCATTTATTCAAACGCGATTTACAAAATCTGCAACGTAACTACTCTTGATAAAAGGAAGGGGGAATCATATTTTGAACAATAAACATCTATTCAATGGCGGAGCTGGCTTATAGCACCAAAAATAAAAATATATATTGATAACTAATCATTTTATTTTATTTCTAATGCTCTTCTGGATTAGAATGTTAGAAATCGCAAAATCCGGTGACTTGGCTTAGGAGTAGAGCATCTTCCTCGAAATCTGGGCGCAGCGGGTTCGAGTCCTGTTTCGGACATGGTTGTTTTCTGTCTTATTCTATCTGTGAGGTGTGTGAAAGAGCTCTCCTGTAACAAGGGGTAGTGCAAGCGAATGTTGTGTTATCTTCGTTGAGATCGAAGTCAGACTTCTGCCCTCGGGTGCTCAGAGGCCTTGGACCTCAGAAACTACTACACCAACTCGGCTTAAATCGCTGACAGTTCGTCTGCGGGTTTGTAAAGTGTCATAAGTAACAACAAAAACAGCAACACAAAAAAAAGAAATCCAACTTAGTTCGTATTTATTTACTATTAGAAGACTGCATGATCATAAAGAAAGTACTGTTGAACGAAATTTCAAAATTCAAATAAGTCAAGAAGTAAGTAGTAAAGAAATTATGAAATTTCATATTTTACATAAAGTTACATAATCATTAGGTTATAAAAACACGTAAAAAGCAAAAGTTTGTAAAAAATACTAATATCAATTATACCTCAGTTTTTTCAAAGATATCAAAGCATAGAATTTCACGCGTAAATACAATTAATGAAGAAGAAAAAATTCTCAAAACTTTAATTCAAGCAAAGATATTGTTGAAATGTATTTTTTTTCTCTTAAACCATTTATGCTTCAAAGTATTTCATCTTTTTTACAGCGTGAAATAAGTTAAAAGAATTTTTTTTTCCTTATTCCTAGTGTGGGGCTCATTTTTATGCTTTAAGAAATATGTAAACGCTACTGAAGAGCAATAGTCAGATATTTGCGCCAGAACTTTGAATTCTCAGGTATATCAGAAAAGCAATGCATTCATACCTTCTAGCGAGAGAACTGAATTGGATATACGGATTCAATTTCCGCGTCCTTTGAATATTTACATTCAGAATTGGAATCGTGCATGAAAAAGAATTTTATGTCGGTATGTTCATGGATTGCTGCATTTTTACATACGAATTTGCCTTTTTATTTCTTTGCTATAAAATATGGTGGGATTTTATTGTGTAGTTACGTGGTTGGTTTCAGTAAATTCATAGTACTTTTTTCATAAAAAATAAGATTGGGTTTCATATTAATATAAGCAAGTTAATGTTTATAGGCTGGATATTATCTGTAGCTTGCATAATGTTTAGATTGTTTAAAATATTCTACAGGGCAAACCATTTTGCAGAGTAATACCACTTTTAAATGAAGTCCTTTCTTGGAAAGTAGGTGTTCTTTTATTCAAAACTTTCATTGGATTTTTTTTCCGTTTTGCCTCAGTAATTTTGAAGCACTTTATAGCAACAACATCATTTTTGCATAATTTAAAAACATAAATATTTTAACAATATCAATTTTATTTCAATACAATATTGTTAATGAACTTTTCAAAGTATTTTTAAATGCAAATAATCCATATAATAAATTTAATTTCATTGCATTCATTAGATTTAACTTTAAATGCCTCCAAACAAGGAAAAGTCACCCTATGTATGTTATAAGAATGTTTTTCATTTTCTTTAGACAATTCATGTATGTTTGGAGCATTAAATATATTCCTCGTGTACACGTTATTGCTGCTATATAATTAAGAGTAATTTATAAAAACTAAATAAAGAGCTTAAACAATAAAATAGAGAGAAATATATAATTAAGAGTAAATTATAAAAATGAAATAAAGAGCTTAAACAATAAAATAGAGAGAAATATATAATTAAGAGTAAATTATAAAAACGAAATAAAGAGCTTAAACAATAAAATAGAGAGAAATATATAATTAAGATTAAATTATAAAAACGAAATAAAGAGCTTAAACAATAAAAATAGAGAGAAATATATAATTAAGAGTAAATTATAAAAACGAAATAAAGAGCTTAAACAATAAAATAGAGAGAAATATATAATTAAGAGTAAATTATAAAAACGAAATAAAGAGCTAAACAATAAAATAGAAAGAAATAATGCTATACAATTGAGTGTAAATTTTAGAGATAAATTAAATAGACAAATAAAACATCATTGTGCTTCTAGGTTTACATCTAGATACTCAAATTTATTTTATTAATAATATTTTACACTGATTATTCCTCTTCGTATAGAAAGATTCCCACAATTGCATTTTTGTCAGAAAATATTTGTGACGACTTTTATTTTGCATATACTACAAATCAATAGATCAAGCATAAAGGAGGGTAGTACTCACCAAGCTTTATAACAGCGAATTGTCAGGGCATAACTGAAAACTATAAGCGACAGAAAAAACTAAGATGTAAGACGGCAAAAGCAATTGGTCGACATTGGGCATCCAGTGCACTAAGGTCCGCCTCTAATCAATCTCCCTAGGAAATTATTTAGTCATTATTTTAATGCTGCAAACATTTTCATGAACAGAAATGGTAAATTAGCAACATAAGTGAATAAAAAGAACTCATCTCTCCAACATCATTGGAATAAAATCTTTATGATATTTGTTCTAAGCACCATGTAAAGGGAGAATTAAAACGGCTTTACTTTGCATAAATGAAAGCACCCTAGTGTAATTAAAAATATGACAGATTAAAAAGCATAACGGAATAAGAATATATATATAAAAAAATACCGTTGTAGTGGAAATAAAATACAAGGCAGCATATATAAAATGTAACTGGCCATCAGCTCATCATTTAGTAACCAGAAAAAATATAATCCGGAAAGGTACACATGCGTGAAATATTTTTTTAAATCAAAACATTTATCAACAACTGAATACTAACAACAGTATGTGGCTGATCGAATGGAGGCGGAGCATCCGGCGTGCTCGAGAAGCGAGGTATTTTCGAAAGGGTTCATGAATCCCTTTCAAGGCTGGCTGGCAGATGCTGTATTAAGCACTCCTTTTAGTAAGTATGGCCTAGCAAATGGGAATTTACACCCTCCATGTTATGTATGTGCTTTTGATAGCCTTATAACATAAAAATTATGTGTCCATTACCAATACAAAATTTTCTTGATTTAGTATATTATCGGAACTAAATATTTGGAGCATTTTTCTTTAGTGACCTTATATAAAGAAAATTTTGCTTTTGCTAAGGAATAGGCCGTGATGACATAATGGTGAAATCTCGACTTCGGGCCAAAATCTCTAGATTCGAAGCTTGATTCCATTAAATATCAGTCTGTATGTGGGTCTGACATCATGAGCCAAATGTTCTCTCGTTATGATGCAGAAGTTAAGATAGGGGGTCAGCTCAGTTGTCATCCTCATCATCTGAAAAGGTTTCAAAATTACGAGGTCCGCCTCAAAATGGTCTAAGTTTTAATTCCAAAAAGAACATTGATATAACTTAACTGAACTAATTTTGTTAATATTTTATCATGATACATAATTTGATGTTCTTCGCAGATTTTGAATATTCTGAAGCTTGTAGTGTGGCAAAAATTTTAATTAAAGGCATAAACTTAATCATCAGCCATAATTTTAAACCCTGAAATATTAAATTAAATTTTTGCTCTTACAAAGAACTAACTATTCATCTAACTATTTTTGGAGGCAAAGGGTTAAGCGACATTGATAATAATTAAATGTTAATTCAATTTAAAGTTTTCCCTATGCAAAAAATATAGCTTGTATTTCTAAATAATTTTGCTCGAATTGATGACATATAATTATAAGTAGGAACACAATTTAAATAAACTAAGATTCCTGGTGAGTGCATAATCATTATTCCAAATATATAATAATTTCGTTTGAAGTGGGATTTAGCCTTATTTAAAACTTTTCAAAAACATACATTTTCTAGAAACCTTGCTTCATGGCATTTTACGTTATTAATAAGTGGAATATTGTAGAAATTTTAAAATTGCAGCTTTGGCCTCGGCCGGTGGAAAGAAAAACGTCCAAAATTCCCTTTCGGTTTTCTTCATTATACTACCGAACACTATATGCTATACATAATCTTCATACGCGTCGGTATAGTGGAGTTTACAGATTTTGCTGTGACTTTCTACTGTTTGCTGCTTTCCTAATTACTTTAATTCTTGCAGCATGTTCAAGAGATTCAAATTTTTCAAACAGAATCCATAAAAATTATATTCTCTAAGTATATGAGAAAATCGAAAAGTGAACGCCCTTACTGATTTCTGTAATAGAAATGGTATTTTAAAATAACAGGAAAATATAAACTCACTTCTTTTATTAATCTCGTTCGTCGGTAAACATTAATTCATAAAGTGCTATTATATATTTATTTTTCGAATCTTGCATGAAAACTTATGAAATGACGATGTAAAATTTTTTGAGAATTGCAGATTTTTGCCATCTACACTTCATTTACGGAAATAAAACGATGGAATAAAACTTTACAATTTTCTGTCCATTCTAAAGGTAAAAGCATAAGCAACAAAATATCCAAAAATTTGAATATAAGACTTTTAAAAGCCTTTTTATTATAATACTCTTCAATGTGAGAAAGGAATATCTAAAAAAGACAATAAATGGTGAATTTAAATTGGTATTCAAACATGAATTCCGTGAGCCATTAGGATAATGGAACTGCGACATTTCTCTTGAACAAAGATAAACGAATTTAAGGAGTCCTTGAACGCCTTCTTCAGTTGAACAAATATTCTACAAAGAGGGGGGGGGAATACAAGGAAATTTGTTGTAAGATATTGTGTTAATTGGGATATGAGTCAAATATGGCCCAGACGGATGACGGAGCTGCGTTAGTAGAATAAACGAAAATAAAACGAACTAAATTGATTTCTTGAGTACATTCTGAAATAATATAAACATTATATATAGGGAAAAAAAAGAAAAATATATAGTTGTATTCATCAAAAAGCGAAAAAATGTGGCTATACTTTTGTAGCAAATTTGCAGAAACTATTTCCACGCCACTAATCCATTTCGATCATAGATAACTAATAAAAGCGATGGGAGACAGATCTTGTTTTCAAAAAAAACCCCTGAAAGATTGAGGTAACATCTGTTATTTTTAAGCTGCAGTCAAGAGATTAGATTTTCCTAAGAGATCTTCATTAGAAACTGTGATACATATTGATTTTCGTTGCGTGTAAAATCAGAAACAGCTCATCCATCCTTCTGAATTACAGTGACTATTTCACTTAGCTTTAAAAACAATGAAACAATGCTGATTAAAAATATAGCTGGAACAGAATCCACGATCTACACTGAAGAAAAAAAAAGAAAGTCAACGAAAATAATTAATGAGTTATTTCTGGGAGAAAAATGTATAGAATCTTCAGAAAAAATTCTAATTAAGAATTTTAAAATATGAGATCGTATTTTTAGAAATTATCCAAATACCCTATTATTCATTTTAATACATAAATATTTTCTATGCCAAATTTTAAAATAATTTTCCAAGATAAATATTTTTGCCTTCACTGTTCTTAAAATTCCTTTTTTAAAAACATTATGTTTCAAAATTGAATTCATTTTCTGTTCTAAAACTAAATCATCTGATCAAAATTTATTATCTATTAACTTACTTTCTTTCAGAAAAATTCCATACAAAAGGCAATTAATTTTAGAAAAAAAAAGCCAAAAATGGAATTTTTTTTTTACATATTTATTTCAAAAAATATATTGATAACTTGAATTTCACTTTTGTTTTGTCATGCAAAAATATGAAAAAGTTTTTAAATAGGAATAAACCTTTTTCTCTCAAAAGAAATAAAAAGTAACAAAAATATTTTTCAGAAATCAATTATAATTATAAATTGATTTTTTTTTTTTTGCCTCACTTGGAAATCTCTCTTGTTTGTTTCGTTCGATTTGAAAAATATTACTTCATTTAAAATTATTCTAGTAATTTATAATTTCTCACGATATAAAACTTTTATTTAACAACGGGTACTAATTTTGCTCCTCTAAACTGACTCTAGTGGTGTGGTCTTTATCATTATATAAAATTTATTTGTAGCTGCAAATTCAATGCATACATACACCTATAGAGGTTACTGTGATTGTGAAGTATCGAAAGTAATGACATAAGACATTATACTATATGACACAAGTATACTATATGATAACTATATTATATGACACAAGACATCATGTTATTGTAAATTCCAGCTTGAAAGGAATTCTAGAAACACTTATTCTAACAATATTATTCTTTCAGTTCTTCAGTCTAACTGTGTTTGCAACAGTTATGAGTCATGCAAATTATTTCCTATGATCCAGCAACATTATGTGCATCATAACCTCATAATGATGGATGATTTTATTGCATACAGGGCAAGCATGAATAAATTTATTATAGGGAATAAACCTTCGGCTATCATAACCTCCTATAATGATGGGTAAATTTATTGCTTACATGGAAAGAATGAATTAATTTATTACTTAAGAGGGAAGGCAAAAATGAGTAAACCTTTTGTTATCATGTCCTCAAGTAATGAGGGGGGAATTTATTACTTGCATTGCAAGCATGAATAAATTTATTACGTAAGAGGGAAGGCAAAAATGAGTAAACTTTGATTATCCTAACCTCATGTAATGATGAATGAATTTATTGCTTATATGGCAAGCATGAATAAATTTTTTATATAAATGAATAAGCCTTTGGTTTATAAAAAAGAGTATAGATCCATACTTGTTTATTTTTACAACCCTCAGGTTTACTTGGTGGTTTTTTCAGATTACGCAAAGATCGTAATCTGAATCATAACATCGTGCATCAAATGTCAAGTTTCGCCAAGTTAATTGGCGACTTCGTTTGACGATATATCATGTGAGCCATAAAAATACAAGTACCCATAAAACTTAGCAACAAATGATTTAAATAAGAGGATGAAGGTACTTTCTTGTTTCAGTTTAAAAGCCCGTATTTTGATAATATATTCGAAATCTGGCATAATTGCAATCTAAAGGACTGTGAATCTGTCATGGTTTCGAAATGGAGTCGTCGCACTGGAGCTGATTTGGCTTGTTTTTTAAATTCGAAATTCTCCTATTTTCTCTTCTAGAAAAGAAGACAAGAATCAGAGATTCTTCTTCTTCCTATGATTTACAGAATATTTTTGCTTCACAAATCCTTGCACGAGTTGAAATGCAAACACATTTTGTATTTTCTCGAATTGTTTACCAATCTTTCATAGAATTTTTCATTCAAATCGGAACATTTTGAGACCCATTACAAATTGAAACAGTATTCTTATCTAAACTTGCGTTTTTTACTTGATATCTTGTGATTGATTATTCAAAGTGTATCACTTGTAATTTCAATCTTTTTTGGATTAGTTTTATCTAAATTAATTATCAATTAATAAAATTAACCATTTGTCACAGCTTTGGCGCAATAATGTAGAGATCGTGGTATAGAAATTTAATTAATAAATTTTGAATAACAAATTCTACTTCCAATTATTTTTACTCCATTCTCTTTCAGAAAATTTATATATTTCATTATATAGGCTTACACAACTATGAACAAAAATGTTTTTAAAAAATCATGCAGCTGTGGGCTTTTATTTATTTTCAGTTTATTTAAATTTGAATGCAAATTATTAATTCTGAACTATTAACTTAATACAATCACTCTCTTGAAATTATTGACATAGTAATTTACAACAGAGAAACCAGAGATGCTCTTGTCGATTTTATATCCTAATTCAAGTATTATTATCTATGATTTTTGTGCCTTAAAGAATATAATGAAATTCAACAGGTGTCTGATTAACTTCGAGAAGTTTTGAGAGATTTGTACAGTGTATGTTCATTAATTTTTAGTTAAATATTTAATTTTAAGATAAGTAAGTAGTATAGGCACTTAAATTTCAAAAGTTTCGTACTAATTCAAGTTTTCCTTTTTTTGCCCAATAAGATAATAAAAAGAGAATTATTTGAAAAATTCTAACATTTCCATTAAAATTAACTTTCACATCTTTGATGCTGAGACGAAAGTCTCAGTAATATTGGGATTATTTAATAATTTGAAATATTGGGATTATTTAAAGAGCCCTTTGGTTCAGAATTTCTCTTTAATTTTTTCAAGCACTCCGTTTAATTGAAATTTTATTCTTAACTAAGCATTTCAATTTTTAAGTTCCAGAAAAAATAATCACTCCATATTTTATGCCCTAAAACCACTTGTTTCCTATTATGGTGATTAAGACATACTGAAGAAGTAATCGATGCATTTTATATTAAAAGTGCTTTATAAATGTGAAAACAAAATTCTTTGAATTCTTTTCTTGCTTATTTTTAAATTATAATCTACTCATCACCATTTAAAAGCTTCTTATACTTCTTTATTATTTAAACCAGGCCTTCAAGATTGTAATTTCTTTGCAAAATTTTTGCCGAAATTCAACAACGGAATAATCAAAAGTCATTCTTATGTGTTAATGACTAGTCATTTTTAAGAATAGAATAGAATTGCAATTTAATTTAATTATATTATTGCCATAACTAAATTTGAATACAGACCACATGACAAGAGCAACAGCTGAAGCTGGCACCCCCCCTCCAAACTTCTGCACCACACCAGTGGAAGGTCATTTGGGACCGCCGGATTTAAGGCTCTAGAACCCGCTTACATTTCGGTTCTTTCAATCTCCGACCCTGGAACCATCTGCCTCCGAGGCTGAGACCTTACCACCAGACCGTCGCAGCCTTGAGCAGAATTGTAGAATTATATTAATGTAGAATTTGTGATTAACTTAGGTATTAAAGGTAGTTTGTCCATCGATAAACAATTAATTTCTCACTTATTGACATGAAAGCTTTTTATCTAACTTTAAAATATTTTTCCACTATTATAATAGTGAATTAATAGTTCTCGTAAATATGAATGTTGTAAAATAAATAATCAGCACGAAAGTTTCGATTTCATAATCATTTCCGTTCTCATTTTACAAGACATGTTGCATTTAAACATTCAAAGCATTGATAAAGAAAACTGTAAATTCCTATTTAGATAGAGAGAAAATATATATGTGTATTAATATTTATCATTAAAATACTTTTCCTTAACTGTTTGTTAAGAGATGCAGCATTCACTTTTAAACTGCCAAGTCTGTGACAACTGTATATCAGAACTGACGATAACAAAATATCACCTGTTGCATTAAGTCCGTCTACTGCCATTCTCTGATTTCGATGATAATGAAACTTTATCACTTCTCTGGGCCCCGAATTTAATTGATACACATCGCTTTCAGTCTGGTTTTGGCAGGGTGCATTAAACTCCGTTAGGAATTGCATGGCATTCGGGTTACCATAGATATAATCATCCGAATATCATGATTACTGTCAAGCGAAGCTATTTGCTCTGTTTCATTATTATCTCTCGCGTTTCACTTAGCCTTCTAAGAACTTTAATTATTTGTTACTATTCATTATGCAAGAAATCTTATCAGAAAAAAAGCAAATGGAAAGTCACAACTCAACACAAGATAATATACATCAGTAGAAATGATATCCCTTCGGCTCAGAAACGAATTGAATGCTAATGAAATATATATATATATATATATATATATATATATATCTATATACATACTT
>JAPMOR010070632.1:2436684-2455635 GCA_026543865.1 Argiope aurantia
ATATATATATATATATATATATATATTTCAATAACTGAAAATTTTTAATGAAAATAATTTAATCTAAATTGTATTAAAGAAAATTGCCGATGTCTCTTTTTTTCCATTTCTTTTTTTTTACGAAAAGCTTCCAAAAATGACAAAGAGCGATTTTTGTTAGAGATATACGAAAGCAGAACCAAAACCATAAATTAACAAATTAGAGTAAAAGAAAATCAATAGAACGCATTTATCTTGGTTATAAGAAAAAAATTGGTCACCGCCGCTAAATTCGGTCAGAAAAAAAAAGAAAAAAAAACTTTATGCATCCGATTTGTTACTAACCGATGCCTAGTGAACAAGTTTTCATCCTATCTAGGGCAAACTGCCCTGCAGGATACATCTTTCTATGCATCATTCGCAAGTTTCTCTAATTTTTGTGTCCTTAATTTTTGTTGCTCTCTTCTGATCATTTTCGAATCATATTTTGTTCACCGAATTATAACTAAGATTGAAAAAAAAGACAAGATTTCAAAATAATATATGGTGGGAATGTAGCTCTGCTGCTTTAATGAATTTCAGTTACGCTTCAGTTTACGTTTTAATTACTATTAACAGGTAAATAATCGATTGAATTAAGACGGTAATTTATAATTTCCGAACATGTTTTCCGAAAATTATCGTTTTAAAATAATGAAAATGGTAATCGTATTTTCTTATAACTGACATACATCATTAGGGCTTCAGTGGGTTGATGATAAGATCTCGGCACTGACGCTAGTAGATTCTAGGCTCAAAAGCCGGTTCCCTCTATCAAAACGAGCAATTTTGTAGAACTCAAACGCTTTTAAACTTACGAGACTCGGAAACCTATAATAGGAAGTTGGGGACGCCTTACAAGATGCACATGAAATAAAAGAAAAAAAAAGAAAGTAAAATGTTTATTATCTATCGCCCTAGTCATCTGACTGTGACTCAAAATTATGAGATCTTCCCCCAAATCAGTCTTGGTAATAATACCATAATATCATTAAGTAAACACTTCAACAACGTTAAACCAGTAATTTCTTTTATCTTTTCTTTGTCAACAGTTTTTAAAGAACAAAATACTTTTACTTATATAAAGGCACAAATGCAAACTCTTTTAATTATAAGAGAAAATTTTACTGACATGCTCGATTTCAAAGCAACAAAATAAATACAGAATTGTCAACAGATTTTTAAAAATAACTGTTCGTCATCATCTTTTGACATAATTCTTAAACCCTAAACAAAAATCTGATTAACACCAAAATTAAGTAATTAGTAGGATTAACTGAAGCAGAATGAAATAGTTCAGATGGAATTTTAAAAAACATTCTGCGCCTATTTCAATGAAGTGAAAATTCTTTGGTTGTTTGCGTTTAATCTCAGTGCAGAATTATTTACTTTTTTTTTTGAAAACTTAATCGCATTACAACTCAAGTGATAATTATATTCTTTGGAAAACCAAATCTATCGCACTTCTTATTTAAAAAGTTTGTAAATCTTTCTTAGTGACGACAATCCATGGGAATTATAATATCCTCAATATATTGAAGTTTTTAAGTTTAATGAGGAAATGTGACATTTAGCATGCGTTATAATTTTATTGTTAATATGAAACAATATATGAAATTTTTGATCTTTATACTATGTTTCAAATTACATTGAAAAAAAGTGGTATTAAGTCTCATTTAAGTAAAGATACAGGGGATACGAAACTTGCAAATAAATTAATGTAAATTCAACTATAAAATTCATGAAGCTTACATGTAAATGATAGAGTATTTTTGCCCCCTTACTCAATCTCATGCGTCATATTTAATTTCGTTTAATAACAGAAGTAATATGTAATATAGATTTCTTCCGTTTGACAGCTTAGGTGCATATTATAGTACAGATTAATAACTTGGCAATCAAGTTTGTTTAGTTTAGTTAAGTTATATTAACGTCCCGTTGTAACGCAATACTATGGCTATTTTGGGGCACTGACGAGAAAAACACCTGCACTGGCAGCCCCCTCTCCACACCACACCACACCAGCCGGAGGACGTTTGGCCTTGACGGATTTAACATGCAACGGACCCCCTTACACTACAGTTCTGTGGTAGAATCGGGTCTCGAACCTGAAACCCTACGACTCACGAGCGCAGGCCTTACCACTAGGGCACCGCAGCCCAATCTAGGAAATCAAAACTACACAATAAATTCTATTTATCTAACTTGGTGTATTTTTGAGATATTAAGTTCATGAGCACTGAAATGGACATGTCTACAGATAGTCAACCATTCGTCAAAGTTTATTCAAGATATAAAGTTTTAGAAACTAAGCCATATTCTGCATTTCATTCGTCCAGCTGGCTATATTTTTAAATAATCATTTTTTACATGCACGCTATCATTTAAATAATTCCCATTTACGAATTCAATTCAAAATTTGATTTAAAATGTATTTCGTTGCAGTATGGTTTTTCTTTTAATTTGCAGATTTCGCTTTTATAACTAACTCCCACTAATTTTTCATTATTTTGTTCAAACAAACATAGGAATAATCCCAAAAAAAAATTTTTTTTCCTATTCGAAGAGGTGTAAAGTCTGAAAAATGTTCAAAATCTCAGAGACTGAATATTTTTAATAATTTTGATGCGCTATTTTCTGTATGTTTAAAAAAACAGAAAGAACAAAAAAAAGGCTCCGAAAATTGTAAAAATTGTAAAATAAGTAGTAATTGATAGCAAAAGTCTCAAGAAAAGCCTTTTAAAAATATTCTGATTATAATACAGCGTTGCCATGAAATAACATTTCCTGTTTGGAGACACCTGCGACCAAAGCTATTGAACGGAATGGATCCAGATTTCATATGACAACTGTTAAAGGAGAAAAAGGAAATGAATTCTGTAATATATATATATATATATATATATATATATATATTAAAATCATCGGCAGAAAGATTCCACCACTGTTCGGAACAAAATTACAATAAAACCTAAGTGCACAAAACTTCATTAATGTTTTCGTAAATAAAGTGCCCATAGGGGACTGATTAACAAGCAGTATGAAACTCGTAGAAGATTATCTTTTATAAACAATTTTAGAAACCCCCAGTGAGGGTTCAACAATTTCTATTTTCTTTGTGCATTTGTTTGATACATTGCCAACTTTTAATACTTTTTTTACTGAATTTATTTATCCATTCTGTCGTGGCTGGTTCGTGAGTGCTTTGAATAAATAGGCAAATAGAAAACTTAACAACAAATTTATTGCAGATTCGTTCGAGTTACTCTGCTCAGTAACTCCTTCTTCTCCAAGAGCAAACACTCGAATGACCTCACTCTTTTAATTACACTCGCGCTAGTTGTCTAGCGCCATCTATGAACGTTTATTTCCCAAACTCTTCAAAATCCAATCACTACACATTCCTTCTATAATCTGCATATGAAATTTAACTTCATTTCCTTTAGTAGATTTAGCTGTAGATGCCTCCGAGCAGACGAATTATTTTGTGATAATCTTATATGTATCAACTTTTCGATGCCAACCAGTAAATAGAAAAATTTAAACAAATGCAAGTAAAACGAATGGATTTGGTACCAAATATGAATAATAGCTGCAATCTTGTGGTAAAAATTGTATATCGGATTTGATTCTTGCAGATTTCTGAATTTTTAAGTAAACATGTTCTAACATAAAAAAAAAATTAATCGGCAGACATAAATTTGCAACATTTTTTTTAACTTGGGGAGGCCCGTAAATTGGAGACTTACCAGGGTCTCGTTTTTTGATAACTTAGTGTAACACATAATATACGAGGAAAAAAGCAGATAATGGAAAAACTACTTTAAACCGTCAAGACATTTACAGAATCTTTTTGATCCCATCCTTTCTTCTTTTGTTTAGAAATTCGAGTGATTCGAGTGACACAGATTCTGAATGCCCTAGAAATTCTGATCGAAAGTCTTTTTCTTCTTGTAAAAAAACTGTTTCAATCTTTAAAAAAAAACATTCCAATATAATATGAAAAAAAGAGGTTGGAAATATGTGATAAAAATTATTCTTAATTTGAATAAGGAATGATAAAAGCGTTTAATGATTGCATATATAAAAATTAAAGAAAAAATTTTAAAAGTTAAATGTTTAAACTCAATTTTTTTTTTCAAAAAAAAATGTCAAACATAAATTATATGTAAAATGTTAGTATTCTAATACGTGCAAAATTTTAATATAGAAAAAATTAGTTACTTTGAAAATAATAAATTAATGATAATAAATAATAAATATATGAATGAAAGGGGGGGGGGTGAATACAGAAAAGTTAAAAAAGAATAAGGAAATTTTAAAGGGAAAGTTCAGTTTCGTTTTCCTCTTTGAAAACAGCATTTGTAACCTAAATTTATATGAAAAAAAATTCTAATACTCTGACTATATTTTATTTCTCGCACAAATACTACTGGAACAAGATGTAAGTGACTGATAATTTGGGTTCAAAATGACTCCACGCGCGTATTTATATTTGAAAAATGGGTGCGTGTGCTGAAGAATTAAGCAATGGACTTTTACCGTTTCAAAACTTAAACACTGGGTCGAGACAAATTCACAGGTGAAGAACTTGGAAGTGTCAAATGTTGATCTAACGCAACATCGAGCTAACCGGTTTCTTCTGCGAGTGTTCCCAGACCAGCTTACAAAACGGAAAGTAAAGAAAGGTATCGGTATCACCGTCATCCTCAATCTAGTTTTGATGCTAGATAACATTCACCGCTCTCTAATTAGAGTGAGAGGCCTTTTCCGGCAGGAGCCAAAAAAGTTAATAGGAAATTGAAGAAAAAATAGTCCTTCGTTAGCAGACGCGTGATAATATATTCATAAAAAATCAATGGTTTGTGAATAGAAGGGTTGTAAAAATTTCCATAAGTGATATCTGCAATATCGTGGAGTATCAGTGCTATTTCTGCCGTCACTTTTTGAAAAAGGACTAGAAGTAGTAAGGCATTCGTAGAAAAGGATTTAATCGAGAGGTAGGAAATTTTTATTCGAGTAGATTAAGTTATAATTTTGTAAATTTTTGTACTAAAACTAGCTTAAGAGAAATGTGTATGTTTTTTTAATATGTATATTTATATCGTTAATAAAATAATTTCTTTCTTAAAAATAATTTATTTTTATTTTAAACATTACTTTTTATCTATATTATATTTAGTTAGAAGGCTGTATAAAGTTAATATCTAAACATAATATTTCTATAATTTACATATTTAATATATTGTGAATTTTTATTTTAAAAAAGATAAAATTCGTGAATCGCTTTTAAATTCTTAGAGAAAATTTTATGTTCTTCTTTGCTTATTTATTTCATGATGATTTCAAATTTGACCATTCATAGAGTTTAAAATTCAGATATCGATAGTTTTCTTTTAACTCTTAAAAAGCACTGATACAAGAAAAGATTTTCAACTCATTGAGACAAAAATAATTAACATCCAGATAATTTTTTACAAATTATTTATTTTCAAATTAAGTATCTAAAAGTAACTGAATATAATAAAAGGCATATTCCAAATTCCAAATCTTCAAATTGAGCTGCTTTTACAAAAATTATAGCAAATTCTTAAATTTACAATTTTTTAATATTAATATACAGTGCATTATCTTGAGTAACTTCATTTGAGTGTAAATCATTCACTTTAATACATCTTTTCACTTAGTTTCAGAGTCATTTTTATTCTTTTCAATACTACAAAAATCTTCATAACAGTCGATGAAGGCCTGCTCAAGAGTCCTTAGCCAATGCAGATTTCAGTACCTTTTTCCCCTCCAAACTTTCAAAACCAAACTATTTATTTTTTTATTTCAATTTAATCTTTTTATATATAACAAGTTTTGACAAATTGAAATAACAAAACGCTAAATTTGAGATTACTTTCTAAATTCTTGCCTTCAATATATATTGCATAAAAAAATGACAACTGAAATTTAGAAGTCATTGCTTAAAAAAATAACAACCATTTTTTTACCCTATCTAAATAATAATTAAAATAAAATGATATATATATATATTCAAATTATAAGGTACCATATTTTTTAGAATTATAAGATATTTAGTTAATCAAGATTGTTGCTATAATAATGATCAGGATTTATTTAAATAATATGAGATTTAATTTTTTAAGAAATTCGATTGCATGTCTTTTTCAATTAAATAAAAGCACAAAATTAAATAACTTTCAAATTACCACAAAAACAATCTCAAAAAGTACGAGGCCGCCTAAAGTTGTGGGACCTTTAGACAATTTTTGCTTACTTAAAATCTGGCCATGATATAGTAGACAATCGGCTAAAACCATAAGAGAAATATTTTTACTAATATAAATTTAATTCACAGTGATTTAATTGAATTCCGAAATTGAGCTTCAAAACGAGAATATTTTTCGAAATAAACTGAATGAATTGGATTTTTCTTTAAAATTTCTTTAGATGTAAAGAAAATCCAATGTAGATTATAGTAAAGATAAACCAAGACAGACCGTTGTCGCTTGGTAATTAAAGCAAACATTTAAATTTCTATTTGTATTCATAAAATAATTATGAATATCACGATGAGAAAAAAATGCAGTTTTAATTTTTTAGATTTTTGTAATAAAAATTCAACAAAGAAGCATTGCGTATATATTATGTTTAACACAATTAATAGATTATATCTAATAATAATCAATTAATTCCATTAATTCTAGCATGCGTATAACTAAACAAAAAGAATTATTGCCTTAATAATCCTGATATCGTCAGTCAGTATTGTTCACTAATCAGAATTGGGAATTTTCAATATTCATTAAATGCTCTTAAGTTTATTAATAGTACCTAAAAACTATAAGTATAATAAATAATCAAAATATGATTCTGCGATCTCATTAATCTATCCAGGTACATTTATCATTGTTTTCTAACCAGGCATATTGCAACTAAAGTTAAAAGTTAATCAAATTTTGATTAAAAATTAGATTTATTTTCTATAATAACTGATTCATCGAATTAATCGTAACATATTGTCACGTAGAACTACAGTATAGAACTCAATGACACATACAAGAGGTAGAGCTAAACCAATTTATTAACTGAACTCAGAACTGAGAATACAGTAACTGACAAATCTTCCGCTTTTATACAAGCAGAGAAAGTTCCAGAATACTCTTCTGGAGACAGTAAGAAAAGTCCAGAACACTTGTCTGGCAAACTATAGAAATGTCCAGTATCTTCTGGAACATTAATAAATAAAGGAAAACATAAAATCAAGGAATTATGTATTTACATATACTATTGATCGCACTGTCTCTAGCGGGATTCGAACCCAGCTCTCTTGATCATGAGACTAGTGCCATGACCATTCGGCCATGGAGATTCGACTGTCTTTCTTCAATGCTGCAATATTATTAATTAAAAAGAATTATTTCTTTAATAATGCTGCAATCATTAAACAGTATTGTTTAATTATGCAAAGTAATGTATGTTTAATATGCATTAAATTTTCTAACGCTTATTAATATTGACTTAAATTAAAAGCATAATAGCATAGGCATTATAACTATTAAGAATCATTGAAAAGTAGATCCGTGTTACTGCTACTGAAGTTAGGAGTTATTCGAATTTTAAATCAAAATTTGATAGTACAGTTTGTTTGTTTTTTTCGTTAGTATGTAATTTTCCAGCTGTTCCTTGGATAATATACTAAAGAGAACTCAATTGCATTTGTTTATTGTAAACAAAATATAATTAATAGTTAATTCTTTACTTAGAACTATCTTCCGTTTCGTGCCTAGTTACAACCACTTATGCAGTTAAAAACACTAAATTCAAAATTTTGCGATTGTTTCCGGATTTTTCAAATGCTTCCAATCAATATTGTTGAAAAAAATAAATGAATTGTTCTTCGATAATAATCATTTTATTATTTCAAAATTAGTATTCCGATATTTGTAGTTTTATTCATTTCTTTAGTAATCAAATCTTTAGGAATGCAATAAAACTTGATTTGTTACATTCTTTATTGATAAACAATGGGGTAGTTCGTTTTCCTGAGAATTTTCTTAAATAGTGAAATACTATACTATGTATTGAAATATTTAAGAATTTTTTTAAAGTTTTTATTGCATAGGGTTATTGCGCATATTCTGTAATTTCGTTTTTAAGTGTTTTTACTTTCTTGTATATGTAGTACAGAGAAATTACAGTAATCGTCGAAAACTTCGAATTCGAGATGTTGACAAATCTCCGCGTTTTAGACCTCCCTGAGTTCGAAAAACACATTTCCAGAAAATGTCCATCTGTCTGTCTGGACCAAAGCTAACTCAAAAGCGCTTTCATCTAGAAGGTTGAAATTCAGTACATTGTTTCAGCAGATTTATTTCAAATTTATAGCAAAATCTACTGAAAAGAAGTCCAGCTGTCCGGCTGTTTGAATATAAATTAACACGATAATTACAAAATGAAGAGAGCTAGATGCATAAGATTCGGTACACAGATTGAATATTTATAGCGTAGACACCTGTCAAAATTTGAGCCAAATCCAATAACGGTCTGTACTTTCAGAAACATGTAAACAGGATAATTCAAATATGCAATGACTTAAACATATCAATTTTTTATGTGATTTTGTGACTACCAGTGAAGTTTAGTGTCAAATTTTTACTTCAATCGGTTTTGAAAAACGAGTTTAAAACATACATAAATTAGTTTTCCAGATACTGCTAATGCATGTTAGAGATTAGTCGCCAAATAATGGGCCAAGGATTACACGATCGATTCATTAAAAATGTTAAATACACGCCAAACGAATATTTCTTAACTATGGCACGCCAATGCCATATAAGGCGTTCCCATAAGTTTAAGAGCATGCGAGAAAATTTTGGAAACCACTTCAGCTGTTTGTATTTTGAAGCTTAATATGATATGCTTCTTAAAATATTTAAAAATTGATTATTCTTAAAATATATTTTTCTTGAGAATACGTTTAAAAAACAAGAAGTTCCGAAGATGTAATGTTTATTTTTATAATAAATATTAAACAAAGCAAGCATGAGTGGTTCTCCAAAATTCATCGTATACTTCCAAACGAAGATGTTATCACCTTTCCCGTATAAGAATATTGGATATAAGTTATGACAGAGAACCCCATAAGTATTTAAACTTTTACATTCGAATTCCCGATCATAAACGTTCCGCCATTTTGTTAGCAGACTAAAATCAAAATTTAACACAAAATTATAATTTTAATTATAAATTTGCATGCCAGATTTATTTAATCTAAGTCATTACATCTTTGTGTGACAGTTTTCTGCATGCGAATGTATATTTCGATAAAGGTTGAACCCACTTTGGCTCAAAATTTGATTCATATATTTTAGATCCTAAAACTGTGTATTAAATTTTATCCCTATAACTTTTTATATTTTGCATTTACAGTGTTTTCATGTATTTTTACAGATATACAAGCAAAATTCTTGTGAATATGCATCATTTAATTTGATAGAAATAGGTGATTTTGGTACAAAGATCGCATGCTAAGTTTCATTCGTCTAGCTTAAAGAGTTTTTCACTATCGTGTTCACAATGAGACAGAAAAAAAATTCCAAAAATATGTTTTTCAGACTCAGCGAGATTTGTTTCTTTTTTCATAATTGATATACGAAAAATTAAAAACGAAATTTATCACTTTACATCTATTAACGTAAGTATTATTTATTCTTTCCCATTACGAAGTAATATTACCCATTATTCAAATTTTTCAAGCACTTCCTTTCTTCTAAAATCCTGAGGGAACAATGGACTTTGAAATAAGCAAAAGTGGACGAAAACGTACAATTTTATTTTTATGGTTTCATCACCATAATATATATTTATATTCAACCAAAATAGTGTTATAAAATGTATTGCTCTATAAAATAAATATTTGAAGAGTTAAGAGAAGAAAAGTACATCTTAATTACTCTTCTCAAAATGATATTGTAATTATATTGCAATACCTTTTTAATATTCTAGGTGTCTTAATTTTTGAAGAAATTAAATGAACTTGATAATAAATATGTCGGTCAAAATAATTAAAAGAAAATAAAGTATTCATTTTATGTTCCGAGCTTTTTTAGCTAGTTAAAAGTCAATTTCAATTTAGGAAAACATGAAATTCCTATGAAAATTCAAAAAGTGTGCATAAAAATATTTCTAAAAAACTAGCATTTAATTGGAGTTAAAAAATCATACTTAGTTTTGTTCCCAATAAATTTACATTGGGTGATAAGAAAAAAATAATAGATAAAATTAAAAATTAAATCACTTAGAATATCTTAAATTTTTTTTAATTATATATATTTTTAAATTTTTTGAGTAATATACTTTATTTTAAACTGTGACGTAAGAAATGTGACGTATTTATATTTTAACACATATGCATAAAAAATTTCATAGCCCTAACAATAATCTCCAAAGCGTTTAATAGAGTCCACTGTCCCCTTAAACTCGAGCTTTTTATTAATAAGTTGTTAATTACTCTGCATACAAAATAATCATAAAAATACATAAAAATTACTCATCATACAAAATAATCAAATCTCTTCATATGAAATGTTCATATAATAAGCAATCAAAATTATAAAATATATTCTGAAATTTTTCCATTGCTCCTTATGAGTAAAAGAGGATCGGTGCTGCTTAGTTCAATTCAATTCAAATATCTCTTTCAAAAACTCTTTTCACAGACATGAATTTCATCCCAAAATGACAGTCATTTGCGAAATCTACTCGCATTCAACGCAGACACTCTTCTCGTCAAAGTTATAAGTACACTCGTTTATTTAAATTACACGATGCCGCATTTAATGGATGAAAACTCAACGCGTAATAAGATTTGTGGCATTTTCAACTCCTTTATGATATTAATATGCAGATCTTTCGGTTACCGCCACCAGATTGCTATTGTTATTAATAATGTAGAGAGTTGCAAGTTTTAGAATTCCGACGAGTTATGATTGGATCATTACTCATAGAAGCACACCATCAGAAGACTTGTTGGTTTCGAAATGTGCATCATATTTTACTTATTCGTTGAAATTTAGAAGCAGCTGACAAAGATGAGTTTAATTTAGTGACACAAGGGAAGTATTATGGAATGTATCGGATATTTATAAAATAATAACCATATATACGGTTTGTGATGTGGTTTTTATGCTCAAAATTCTGCAACAATACTCTTAATAAACTGTTCATTTAAAATATTCCGCATTTCGAATTGAAAGATATTATATTAAATTGAAAGATATTTATTACATTAAATTGAAACCAAAAATGAGACTCCTTTTTTTTTTTTTTTTTTTTTTTTTTGCAATATAACATTTCTTTTGACAACTTTTCCATAACAAAAATCAAAGCATGTAAAAATAAATAATCAAAGTCAAAATCAAGACAAGTAAAGCTTTCTCAAATTCAAAATATGTAAAGGTAATAAAGTATTCGTAGTTAAAGAATTAAAATAATTAATTCATAATCACTTACATTTTTTTACTTCTTTAAAGGTAATTAAAAATGATTATAAGTCCATAATATTGTAAAATGTTGTTCAGAATACAATAACTACGTGATATAATATTTTGAACTTCGTAAGTCATCTATTGACTATTCATTATTAGCAAACGCATATTGTACAATATTGTATAATATTAAAAAATATTTGGAATATTGCATAATATCATTGAATATTGAATAATATAGTGTAATATCGCACAATATTGTGCAAAACGTTGTGTTGCCTTAGTTGTTAATTTTAATAGAGGAGTTAATTTATATCACAAATTCAAGGTCAAATTAATTTATATTAAAAAGATAAGATTAAATATGTATTTTTAAACTATCTCAGAATATTTTAATATTGTTGCATAATTATACAACTTTATTCCGAATTTTTTCGACCTGAAATCTTATTAAAAATAAATTAATTTGGAAAAGGTAATATACTATTCACCATTTTTAAAAATGTTATAATCTCTATTCAAAGAATTTCACAAGTATATTGTATTATAGATAGATAAATATTAGTAGCTCTCTAAGAAAATTATTTAAGGTGACCAGAGGGAGTGTTCTCTTTTTAACATTCTTATTTACCTCTACAGAAGGAAGTCGAGTATATATTCGGTATTGCTTGCCTTTCACCAATTGGATCCAGAATATGGTAAAGTTCAACAATTTTTATGAGAATACAATACTCTAGATTTCCTTCATCTAGTTCCTTTCGGTTTTGACCTATCACGTTCACCTGCACACAGATGAGCAATCGATTGTACAGACTACCCACTGATCTAAAATATGGCACAGATTTACAATTTAAGCATAAAAATCTCTTACTCAAATTGTCTTTTTTTTTTAGTTATTGCGTCCATATTTGCTTAAACAGATAAAATAGTAACAATTAACTGATATTGTTCAAAGTGTGAAACAGATTTATAAGTCTCGTGAAAAGGTTACATGCCAAATACTCTTGATCTTTGAATTGTCAAGTTCCGAAAAGTTCATGTGCGAAAAAGTAGAAAAGATAAATATATTATCTGAAAAACCTATAACTAAACGGGAGTAATTAGTAGTAATATTAACTAATCATGAGTAATATTAAATGCTAGAAATCCCGAGTAAGATATGCGTGCCATTTTGCAAAAAGCCGCGTGTGTGTTTGCATATGCCTGCTCTTGTGTGTATACGTTTGACTTATAACCAAGTCAAGAATGTGTCATCCTTTGCCTATAATAAACACAACTAAAAAAAGTATTCCCCGAAATCCCTCTTCATATTCCACCTCTATTTTTCTAGAAATTCTTTGAAATATTGAGAAAAATATTTAGTTAAAAAAAAAACTAGACTCATTAACAGTTGTTGAATAGTAAATTTTAAAAGTTATTAAAATTCGCAATTAATTAATTACAAAATTCTTATTTTTATTGAGATATTTATTATTTATTTAGTAAAAGCGCAATCTATAAATCACTGGCATTTTCTGTATTACTTTCCCCTAACGTTTGATGGCAACCTACTTTTGTTTTGCCCGTTTTATTGAGATTGTTTCATTTCTATTTCATGTATATATTTTAGTACATTCCCTTTTCTAACTTGCTGATATATTTGTGCTTTTTCTAAATAATAAATTATTCTCTCTTTTGATCTGCAGCTACAAGATTATTACCTGAATTATTTTAATTAGGGAAGAAATGTTCTAATTATTTTCCGTAGTTTGAAGAAAATTTATGAATTAGAATGTCTGATGAAAAAGCTTAGATTTAATTTTGAAAATCGAAAAAGCCAATTGCATTTCTAAAATTTCTCAAAATGAAGTAAATTGCGTTAAATATTCAAAACAACGTAGTTTTATTGTTAAGACAATTGTTTGTTTTAACTGAAGGTAACATTAGAAAGAGTAACTGGAAACGAAAAGTAATTCAGAGTGAGTTCAGTGAAGCCTTAGAAAGGTGGAAGACGTGCTTCCTTTAATGAATTCTAAAGGAAGTCGGAAAGTAATTTATTGTTGTTTCTAAGTGTTATTTTCTTGTGTTTGCTGAATTTAACTGCAACAATGTATATTTTTTTTAAATAGAGAAACCGAAGCTTTCTTAAATGTTTTTTATTATTCCCTATATTAGAAGGTTAATTTTTTTTACGTTATATTGCATATATAACATAAAATGGCTACAAATAAGATTCTACTTTCACTTTTGGATCTTCTCCTGAGAAACAAAAGAGTGTCCTTGATTACCTTGGCAACTTTCATCATGGGGTTGTTAAGAAGAGGATTTGAATGTAATAAAAACATACATTTTTCTTTTATTTGGAATAATTTATTGTGTCTTACAAAGTAATATGAAAATCAGAAACGCCCTGCCAATACTACTTATTATCTTATAACTTTAAACGAACAATTCTTGTCCGTGTGTGTGTGTGTGTGTGTATGTGTGTGTGTGTGTGTGTGTGTGTGTGTGTGTGTGTGTGTGTGTGTATCCAAGCCGTTAGAGCCGTTTCCGATAGATAGATAGATATCGGAAATAGCTTTAACGGTTTGAATCAAATTTTATATTTAGATAAGGTTTTGCTTTTTAAGTTTATCTATATAGATTTATTTACACACACAAAAGCATTTTTGGATTTTACACACACAAAAGCATTTTTTATATCTAGTTATTAAAGCTTTTCCTCCTCGAACTGGGCAGGTCAACTCAACCTTTCATCCCTTCAATGAGTTGGTAAACTGAGGATCAAGCATGCCTGGGAATTAAACACTAAGGATTGCATGTTAGGCTAACCACCTAACCGGGACATAGGCCTCGCACTCCTGGGTTCTTGGTCTAGAAAGCAGATATGGGCACTATATGCCTTGCCTCACATTGGGCTGTCATGTCACTGAGTTTAGTTTATTAGAGCCTTTCTCTATCTATTGTCATGTTGACCATGTCATACAGCGCCATCTCGTAACTTTTGTGGTACTTGCATTGTTGCCATAGGATGATAACCTACTGATATCTCAGAATTATGTGAGTTGGCGCTGATGGATGTGAGCTGAGGTAAAATTGAAAATTATCCATATGTAATCAGAATGTGATTAGTATCTAAATATTTTCTCCAAAAAAATATGATTTTACAAAAAAAAAACTATCTAGTGAAGCTTGGTGTCCCAGATATTTTTTATGTCAACTGACAACTGAAAAATATACTAGAGTACGAATGATACGAAAAATATACGCAACATGTGATCTACATATAATTACTTTTTATGTGTGAAAGTTGATTATTAATAATAATTTGATGCAATCTGATGTCAAATTTGGAAGAACAAAAGAAACTGACGTCACGGATACTGAGGTAGGAATCTGCAGGATTCTGGCTCTTTTCAAGAAGAAACGGAGGTTGCAGAGACGGAGAAAATAGTCTCGAATCATTCATGGTTGCTTTTTCGACAAATATTTCTTCATCAAAGAGCTTGTGGTAGCAATATCAATATTATTTATAACCATTTTCCTGTTAGATCATTGATCGTTTAGAACTTTTTATTTCATAATTTTATTTATACAAATCATCAATATTTTTTTTTAATTCTAGCTTCTTCTCTAAATTCTGTGAGGTTGAAATCAAACTTATCTGAACATTTTCTGCTTTCCTGTATTTAAGCTTTTATCATTTGTGAAATTATTTTGCTAGAAGCAACGGGAATAGAAGCTCTTGACCATATTTGTTCTATTATGGGAACTAAAGTGTCACATGTTTCACTTACAGAAGGATCCTTCTCTGAAACAATTTTGAGGTTATGTCTAATACAACAGTAGCACTAGATTCATCAGTAGTGTGTTCACTTCAAGCAAATCACTAAATTTACTAAAAATAGAACACTCCGATATTTGTCTTGCCTTCGCTAATTTAGACTGAGCCGTTTTTACTCACAGCAAAGCACACAAGCACAAACTAACAAATCAGTTGCGTTAATCAGTTACGCAATAGACGGAGCGGTGACGCTAATTTAACTGAACTCGGTAAAGCTAATGAAAAATCTTTGAAACCAGCTCTGTCCTTGTCACCGGACGCTGGCAAATCTCCGTCTTACCTCAATAACAATCACTCCGGCTTCGACTCAGTGCCATGCCACTGCAATAGTAAAACTTTTTTTATACTTTTATTCATATGACAATGTCTATTTAAAGCTTTTTATTTCATAATCAAGGCACGCAAAAATCCTTAAAAAGTTACAAAAAGTGTGTTTTTATTAAACTTGAACGTCCTTGCGGCACCTCAAGATATACGCTAATATTTGTTATAATCTTTATTTATCTTATTTATACCAAAAGACATCTTTTCCACGCTATTACAAATTAAAAATCAAAAGCTGATTATTTCGTTAAAAAAAAACTAAAATGTAGCAAAAATTTCAATTTTATGAAACTTGAACGTCCTTTCGGCACCTCAAGACATACTCCAATATTTTTCATATTTATAATTTATTTTATCTTCACCAAAAGACAACTTTTCCTCTCTAATACAAATTAAAAATCAAAAATCACCCTACTGCCCATACAAAAGATAAACAGAATAGTTGTTTTCGGTAATAGTATTTGTTTTCCGTGCCCTCTGATGTCTCAGAAAACACAGCAAGGTTAAAATATTTATAAGGCTACACCACTTACGAGTTCACTCCAGTCTTCTAGAAAGACGTCCAAGGAGACAAATCTTGTTCAGTGAAGCAGAACTCCTCGGGTGAAAGAAAAAGTAGTCCAAGGACAAGGACGAAAACGAGTCCGTTAGCGTTTTCTAAGCTATCACGATCTTTTGTCTTGTCACTAATTATCTATTCAAATCTTATTTATTAGATATCTATTAAAATCTTACTGAGAAATTTAAATTTTAATTGTTTCTACCTATTGTGAAATAATAAGCAGCTCTTTAAATTGTATCTCATAGATTTTGAATGTTTGCTTTTTCGTGTTTTGATGAAAATTTGCATAACTTTTTCTAATAGGACAATCATGCGTAAAGTAACTTGCAAAATGCGCTATACTGTTTACTTTGCAATATGAACATTCAAAATATATAGAAAGTCTTTTGCTGTTATTTAGAAAAAAAATACTTGGAATGCTTCACTACATAGTAATAAGTTCAATGCAAAATGAATATTCTGTGATTAATTTTCAAAATGATCTACAAATATCTTTGTTAAATTTATTTGAGAACTAATCAGATTTTTCATACCAAGACAGAAGAAAGAAACTTCCGAGCAAGAAGAGGAAATTGATTTGCACCTAAAATTACATGCTGAGCTAATATAATTCTATATATATACGATTACCAAACATAAGAACATGGGATGGAATTGAATTAGCAACTACTATTATGTGTGGAACTACTATCACTCGATACAGAAAATTGGAAAATTTGAGAATAAGAAAGAAAAATTGATTAATCTTTCAAAAATGCTTTTATAAATTATCTGTACTGAAATTGGCTTTACCATTTTTTAAATTTTTAAGGGTTTTTTTTTTTAATTTTTAAGTATTATTTTGTTCATTTTTATTTTAAAAGTGCAAATTGTGATCATTTAGTTAAAATTTAAGTAAATAATTCAATGACCATCATGTAGTAATTCATTTCAAAGTTAAATCACTATCTTTACTAATAATAATGTAGAAAATATACGTCGGTACAGTACAAGGAAACTTAGCAATGAAATTTAATACAAGTGCAAGTATATAAAGAAAGTTGAGATTTGCTCTTGGAAACTCCTTTATTTACTGAATTTATAATCCAGTATCTTGAAATTCCTAAAATTATTTTTCTACGGTCACAATTTTGTAGTCATTCAATTTTTTTGATAATTTATTTAAATACATTTAAAAATCGTAATTTTCTTATGATTACAATAATATGCAAATTATTTTCAATTTTTTTTAGTTTTGTGCTAAATACAGATAAGATTTAACTTCAAAAGAAAGCAAGCAGGCACATATACAAAAAAAGCACTTAAACACGCGCACGCATGTGGGGAAAATTAGTTTATCAACATGTAGCCATTACGTTAACAAAACCTCAAATAAAACGATTGTTAACTCTTACATGCGTCTGAGTGTGTGTGTGTATATGCGCGCGCTCTGATAAATAACGAATTTTATATTTTCTTCAGTAACGTCATATTTAGTAAAATATACATCATATTTAGTAAATGCGTCATATTTAATAAAATATACTTCAAACACTAGCATTTTAAATAAAAAAAGGAAGGTTTATTCTATTGCAACTAAAATTGAGTGAGTTATGAAAATTTGAATATTAATATCTTGTAAAAACATCGACCATCTCAAAGAAGACACGCCAGTTGGCGCTCTGTGTTTCCAAGGTATATTAGTATAAATTACTTCGTTCGTTTATCTAAAATGGCTATATACAAAACTACATAACTCTGTCAGATTTGGCGGCAGAAGATAGAAGTGGCTTTTCATTTATTTATTTAAAAAAAATAGTTTGCTGCATATGATTCCTTAGAACCAAAGGATTATATGAAATTTTAACTTTATAATTTTTTTAGAATAGATTTATCGACTAAAACGAAATAAAATATTACTACTTAAGCATTTAATTCCTATGAAAGTAAAACTTAAAAACTGAATTTTATGATGAATGGGAGAAATTTTTATTGAATAATCATTTGAGATATTGTATAGATTATAAAAAAAATATTTTGTAGTACATATAAAACTTGAATATTAAACAATTCTCTCTTTTGTACTCATATTTTTTTAAAATATATTTGGTTACCTAAAAAAATTCTTTTAGGAGAAATTACAGAAAATTAGGGAAATGATTAGTACGATGATCAAAGTGATTTAAGACTTCTGAAATAGAATTTATTATAGTACTATCAAATTTTAAGCTTAAAATATATTGCTGAAGAAGACAAAATCTCATGAAATATTTAATTGTAAAGTTTAGCCAATATTAATCCCCAATGAAAATGTGTCCTCAAACTGTCAATACAATGTACTATCCTGTAATATAACTAATTTTTCTTCAATAATAAAACTCTTTGTTGGGAACTTTGCACCTAATGTATTTAATTACCATATCACCCATTCAATGAGAAACGAGAAAAACACTAAGAACATAAAACGAAAAAATCATTACCGTCAATAATTAAAACTAGAAGGGCAACTATTTTGCAAACTTTTAATAAGACCGAACAGTAGATGGAAATTTTGTTTGTTACCGATATAGTAATTAACCACTTTGATCATTTTCCATGACTGTATGGAGATCGAAGAACTTTTAATGGAATGGTGCCTTTACAATATATACAGAAACACAGCCCTTAGAGAATTATGTAATCTATACTTATAATAAAGCTCAATGTGTGTGTGTGTGTGTGTGTGTGTGTGTGTGTGTGTGTGTGTGTGT